>JAUOBV010466202.1:0-10204 GCA_032360425.1 Rubia occidens | reverse complement strand
AAAGAACATCCGGAATAACTTCCGAAATAAAAAAAATTTGAAAAACACCCCCAGAAATATTAAACTGTCATTTTGAGGCATTAAACGACCCGAAATGGTGAAACGGAGCCCGAAGCACCACGTAGCAGTGACTTTGATCTACTCGTTGCGACGGTTTCAACATATTCAGTCTTGCCTGATTCTGACTCTGAACGCAAAAGTTACCCTCAAAATCGTATCGAAACTTTTCAGTGATCTATTGCTTTCCATAAATTATTAAAGCGAAATTTTATTTTATTGGTATAATCGTTTAACATGGGCTATTCTACCTTAAAATGATTGCCGGCATATCTTGAAAATATGAATATATTTAAATCAACTCTTACATGAATGGATAGCGAGCCCAGCTAAATGTCCAGGCCCATACTTATTGGAGTTGCTAAATGTATAGGCCCATACTTTTCTTTTCTTGGTGCTCTTTATTGCCAAATACCATAAAAGAGTCAGCGACTGGATTTTTCATTAAAAATTGACTGAATTAGTCATTGAAAATTTCACATGCTGTATCTAGTAAAGCATAGTAGCATTTAATAGAATTGTTTTTTACCTTTCTTAGTTATTAGAGGGTTTCTTCATTGACCAATATAACAAATCATTAATTTTTAAAATAAAAATATAGTACTTCATTTTGTTAAATTTGGCACCATAAATTTAGGTGCAGAGTGATTGGATGAAATTGAGAAAAATTTACCAAAAAAAAGGAAAGTATATCAAACTCTAAAAACCCCCCAAAAAAGTGTGTCGAATCCAATGCTACCAAATTTTGGAAAGTGCATTATTAATATAGGTAAATTATTAATAAAAAAATATCCATGGAAATAATTTTTTCCTACTAATAAGTTAATTTACCGATAAATATTGTTCAATTTCAGTAAACAAATTCTAACTTATCTTCTCAAGCACCATATAATAGAAATTGTTTGGATGGTGCTGTCAATCGGGGATATTGAAGTCATTTTGACTACCCTAAATCCAATTTATCTAAAAATAACATAGTACTAATATTATAATGAGTGCGTCTCTTGAAAGACAGTCTTTCCATAAGTCATGGAAAGACCAAGGTTTAAAGTGTAAATTTGAAAAAATCAAAATAAAATTTCGGGTTGCATAAACCGGGTTATAATTTTTATAACTACTACATGTTACATAATAAAATTTTAATATTGCAGACGGTCTTTCCCAAGACTTTGCCTATTTTTTAATCAATAGAAAATAAACATTGGCAAATGACCTAGGTCATCTCCCTCCATTTACAAAATCAGTTTTAACCCCTAAATTTTAGAGGTTGGGCCACACTATTCACATTTTCCTTTTCTTTTTTAAAAGAAAAGCTGGTGACCGCAAACCTAGCCTAAGTGGGGGTGAGGACCAAGAATAATTTAGTATTTTCTCATCTTTATTTTATTTTTTAACTCAGGGGTATCATGATCATTTCACCAATTTTTGGCCAATTTAGCTGTTGACATTTTGGTCAACGAAGTTCAGAGTTATTTTTGCACTTTCAGATTTTGCAAGGTCATTTTTGCATTTCTGTCCAACACATATGGTTAAAAACACACTTTTCTCTATAAAAAAGCATTGTAATGTTATCTAATTTTTTAAAAACTTAAAGAAATTTAAGTATATTAAGAAAAAATTAGCAATAAATTTTCATTGAAGACAACATCATCCCTTTAAATTTAAATTTAAATTTTGGTTCTGTCACTAATTGACAAAGAAAATTTGCCAATACCATTATAAACCATATGGTCATTGGGACTTCATGTTTGATTTAGTTATACTTTTACGTTATTTTTCTTATGCTTTTTTGGATTTATAAAACTCATAGGGTTCATCCGATTAAAGACACGTGATTCAAGTATATCCTTGGGCTTGGGATGCTTATCAGTTACTAGAAATCTTAATTATTTTGATTGATTCTCCGCTCTTGTTTTTTGCCTCTGAGCACAGAGACGTTTTGTGCCCAAGATATTATCTATATTATTAAATTTACAAATTTAGACAAAATTGTGTGTAAGGTTGTTTTTATAATAGACTAATATGTAATGAAATGAACATTAATTTTGTATGGAATTTCATGTAAAATTTGTAGAAAGTTTTTAAAATTAGGTGGGATTTGGATTCAAGTATGACTTTTTAGGGATACTGGATGTACACTGATTATACCGCTGAGATACAGTGAGCAGACAATTTTGTATGTTAGGAGATTAAGTATATTAAAGTGATGGTCCAATAGTATTTTAATAAGTGAAAAATAATTTAAGAAAAAATGAGAAAAGAAATTAGAAATAAAAAACCTTTAACTTCTCATCCATATACACTTGTTATGATAATATTGGATCATCGCCCCCACATATTTAATCTCCTAAAATACAAAATTTTCTGGTGAGTATTGTATCCCAGTGCTGTAATATAGCTACTAAAATGTAGCCTAAAATTATGGAATAATTAAATTCTAAAAAATGGATAATAAACTAAGAGTGCGTCTTTTGACGGTATTTTCATAAGTTATGTAAAGATCAGGGTTTAAACTGTGAATCAAAAGAAATCAAGTTAAAAAATTTGGATTGCATTAATCGGATCATAAACTTATAACTACAACATGCTTCATAATAAATTTTTAATATTGCAATCAAAACATTTTACCTTTCTATAATTCTAATTCAAACTCCCATATGCTTATGAAAAGACCGTCTTTCCCACACTTTGCCACAAACTAATAGATAATTATCGATTTGATTAATGGGATACCGTTATTACTGTATCGGGATACTTACTAATTACTGGATGTATGTAAGTGATAGGGAGTTTGATAATTTCACGGGACAGGATCTGAGTTTCAAAACTTAATTATGGTTCAAAATTTATTCCTTACACCCACGCATCACGCAAGTGCTTTTTCCAAATGCTATGTTTGATTTTAAAATATGCTACATTTCATTTTCGGTAATTGATGTATCATCTAAATCATGTGATTCTTTTTCAGAAGCATTTGTTTTATTAAAATAATATATTTTAAAGTTGAATTTAACATTTTAATGTAAAATCTTGTGTTTACAAGTTGAAGTTTTGACACTTTATACATTTAGACACAACTTATTTTGTGGTATTTTACTATCTTAGTTTTCAAAATATTAGTTTTTGCTTTCATTTTTTATCACAACGTGTCGTTTTTTACACTAATTTTGATGTTTCATTTTTTTCCAAATATTACAATATTATTTAATGCATTCTTTGATGTTTCCAAATAGGAATTATTTGTTTAAATATAGTAGTCCAAAAGTTTCACTATATTTGACAACTTTTTTTCGCTTCTTTTATATTGTCAACACTTTCTCTCTTTTTTTGTTAATAGTTCAATGATTCAAATCAGAACTATTAACATCAAATAAATATACTTAAAAACACTTCAAAATTTATAGAAACAAAACTCAACATACTAAAATATCAGAAGAAAACATTGAAACATCATCACGATATTATAAAAGTGACAATGACAGAATTTATGAATCTTTAAAAAAATGTTTAAAATCAAATTAAAATTCTTGAATGTCAAAAAAAATACCTCAACTATGTTTAGTTCAAGTTTCTCAACTGTTTCTTGAAAAATTAGAGGTGCTGAGAACAATAGATGAAAGTTGGAAGGAGCCATTGGAAGATAACCCTATGTTTGTGGTGTGGAAGAAAATACTTTGATTACATAATGATCTGGGATGTTTCAATGATGCCATTCCTCAATATGCTAATGTGGTTTTATGTACTGAATCTGAACATGATTTTCTGGTTCAAACTTCTGACATCAATTGCAAAATGAACAATAAACTCACACTTTCTGAAAACTATGAAGATACTTACTCAGAGATTAATTCCAGTTTTTCTCTTGTTCTTTCATCTGATGCTAAAAAAGGAATTTCAGATAAGCAAGTCCACAGATCAGCTAATAACAGTTTAGGATTTTTGTCGGAACCACCGAACACATTTGAAGTTATAACTGTTAAACTGTCAAAGGAATTTTTTTAAAAAAAAAGACATGATGAAATCTCAGAACAGATTTAATGCTTTGCTTCTAAAGTCAGTAGACAACTCTGATTGGTAGAGTAGATACCAAGCAACAAAAATTATGCTGCTTTTCCTAAATTGATCATAAGTTGCTCCAAAATTTGTCTATTGAAAACATTTGTCAATATTGCAAAAAAGGCAGTTGTTTCTATTTCTATAATGACAATTACCTGAAGCAACAGCCAGTGGTTTGTCATATCAACCCTTTCTTTAGAGGACTCCAATAAATGGAGAACTTGGAGAGCTAATTTCTGGGAGATGGAAAGCGAGTTTCTCGAGCTGCATCATCACAAATTTCACAAAATGTGGGGTTCTGATTCAATTTTAAGCAAAAGCATCATTCAGAGTATATTACTACAGGGGGAGCAATATGCAAGGGGCTAAAACGGAAGGCTACCGCTTTTTGTCCACACGGGGGTGGAGGCAAAAAAGTAGGAGGCCGTTTTTACACCTCGTCACTTGGGTTGGGGCATTCTCTTTACCGAAGCGGGGTGCGGAGGTAGAGGGAATGTGTTTTAACCATTCGGGCATCCGATGTAAGCCCTCGGACAACTACATGTAAACCTTCGGGTAAATAAAGTCAAATTTGGCAACAAATGCGTTTAATGAAAAGGGAAGGATACCCTCCAAATCCCACCTATGACGGTTTCAATTTTTTTAAAAATAGAATGATCTGGAAAGACATACAAAATAGACTGGGGTTGTAAAAGAAAGACTGAAAAAGGTAGGTGGAATGAGATTGATGAAAAGGTAGCCAAATAGAAATATAAACTTGATTGGTTGAGGTATTGTAACACTTTTCTTGCAACACTTATTAAAAATATTACAATAACGTATCACTTAAACATTTAAAAAGTGTCACATAAATATTGAAAAATGTTAACTAAATTTTAAAAAGTGATACGTTTGATCTAATGTAACATCACCTAAGGTACTACTCTCAAAAGTGTTACAGTAGGTTCAAAATGTTACAATAACACCTAAAACAACACTTTTACAAGTATTACCAGAGGTGATATTATATTAGATCTTACGTAGCACTTTTTTAAAATTTAGGCAACACTTTTAAATATTTATTTAACGTTTTTCAAATGTTTAAGTAACACTTTATAATTTATTGTAACATTTTAATAAGTATTGCAAGGAAAATGTAGTAGTGAGGCCAAAATGTATTGCAAGGAAAATGTTTAAGTTACGTTAGTCTTTAGCCTTTATTTTGTAGTAGTGAGGCCTAAGAGTGAACAGAAACAAACGCAAGGTTTATTTCGAAGCAGTGGAGGAAGATCAGAAACAGGTGATCCTGAATATAGCAGGGTTTGATAAGGGCTCCACACCATTCTGTATATGGGGTACCTTTAGCAGGCAAAATTAATGTGCCAGCCATTGATTGAAAAAAATAGTAAAAAGACTGAAACACTGGAGCCCAACTTTAGACCAGATAAGAGTTTGGGGCGTTAAATCATCTTCTGCTTCTTCTTTCGTCTTCCTCTTCATTACTGGCGCTGCAATTCTACTTCCCGCAACTGACGGACACTTCCTTTTCCCGGCTCCTACTATTATTTTTGTCTTTAATTAGGTTCCCATCCGATATGTATTCCCAGAAAATTTACTTTCTAATTCTTTTCAATATGTATACAAAAGATTTTGAAAGAGATAAAAATATAAACGTTATAGCCATCTATTGATACAAGCATGAAAATATAGAAGAAAGCAAAGGTAATGCAAAACCACAGTAGTAAACTGTAAATGAATTATATTAGAAAGTCTCGGGAAAGGCAGGTTGTCCATAAGTTTATGAACAGTCCATTATATTTTTTGTCTTAAATATTGTAATTTTTTAATAAAATTTAAATATTGTATTTTAAAAGTTAAAACAAGTAATAATGAGTATTCAAATGTGAAAATATTAAAATATATAATATAAAAAAATATTTTCAAATTTCTAAATTTAGTATGTAATTTAACAAATACAGTATATAAGTAAAAAATACAGTTGACTCTCCATAAACTTATGAACAGACCGTCTGTCAAGAGATCCACTCATTACATTTTCATATAGTACATATAATCAGAGCAAAAGCATCATGTATGATCTTCTTGAATTCATCAAACAGATATAGATATATAATTACATGTATACCATGGTTTATTACACTAAATATATAATATTCCTTCATCGCTAGTAAAAGGCTTTGCATCTGAAACCAAAACAATTAAGTTCAGAAACACAACTTCTTACAAAAGGGTGAACTAGATAATAGTTAACTACATATTATTCCATGAGTGAGCATAGTATACAGATTGATCACAACATAATTTATGTATCCATCCACGGGTGGAGACAGGAAATTTATATAGCGAGGCTGGTAGAGAAAAAAAATCATAATTTTTTTCTCATATTTGAAGTGGCTGGTAGATAAAAAAAAATCCTTGACGGAGCCTGGAGCCCACTCTACCCCCGAGTAGATCCGCCCCTGTATCCATCAGTGCTTCCGCTCATAGTTGGAGGCATTGGGGAGTGAAGGAATTCCAGGAATTTTAGGCATTGGGGGTAGAGGAGGCATTCCAGGAATTTTAGGCATTGGGGGCAGTGGGGGCATTCCGGGTATCTTAGGCATCGGGGGCAATGGGGGCATTCCCGGAATTTTAAAAAAAGAGGTGCTGAGGCGGTCAGGATGATCATCGGCCGAAGTGGGATCGGAGAAGATCAGAAAAAACCCTAATATGATAGCTACAAAGTAAGCACGAAATGCCATCGTCGATCACGGAGTTTGAGTATTCTGTATTCTGTATTCTGTATTCTGATCAATGTACCTTTTTATAGAGAACTGCTAGTTTTTGTGCTAGACGTAAGGCATAGAAATTACTTATGGGAAAGTTGAATCAATGTACGTGTTTAAATTGTATTGTGTGAAAGTAGCAAAAACGAATGTATCTTTATGTTGATGGCAGATAATTGTCATCAAACAAAAGCTTTTTTAAGAGAAGAAATGAAAACCTAACTTTAACATGATCTTAATACAAGGGTTTGGGAATTTGTATGCCTAACTTTATCGCGCGTGATTATTATTTTTCGCGCTACTAAGATATTGTAACACTTTCTGACACTTATTTAAAATGTTACAATAACTTATAAAGTGTTAGTTAAACCTTTGAAAAGTGTTAGTTAAACCTTTGAAAAGTGATAGTTAAACCTTTGAAAAGTGTTATCTAAATTTTAAAAAGTGTTACATTATATCTAATGTAACATCGCTCAAGGTAATACTTGTAAAAGTGTTACGATAGGTTCAAAGTATTACAATACCACCTAAAGTAACACTTTTACGAGCATTACCTTAGACGATATTTTTTTAGACCTAACGTAACACGATTTAAAATTTAGGTACTGCTTTTCAATATTTATATAACACTTTTCAAAAGGTTAAGTAACACTTTATAAACTATTATTACATTTTAAATAAGTGTTGCAAGGAAAGTGTTACATTAGACTCAATTTGAAGCAGTGTCGCGTGACTAATTATGTACTAATTAAATAGTATTAGATTATTTTACGTGTCTCTTTTGTAAACTTTGTTATTTATAGACTTCCACTCATGCGATTTTATAATAAAACAAACTAAAGGTATGTTGATTTATACTGACTAATTATCAGATGAGTCATTTTATAATTAATATAACTAATGCAATGATATGATATTTATTTTCATTTATTGCAACGAAGTTTCATAACCGTTAGCCTTTGTTTTACTGCTTATGTTCTAACAATTGGTATCATCAAAGCCAGTGTTAGAGATGGGTAAAATTGGAACCAATAGCAACAACATCATCACAAGCGGTGAAGATGGGCTTTCGTCAAAAGTATGAGAGAACAATGTTACCATCTCGAACCCAATGCTCAATGAACACAACTACAACACTGGGGCAATATGTATGAAGGTGTGTCTCAAGTCCTATTTCGAGAGGTTGATTATGAAGGATTTTGATAAAATTGATGATTTTGTAACTCACCTCATGAGAATCTGAGAATCGATCCTTGCAAGGACTTCTGTTAGTTCAGGTGTCAAGAGTGTTCAAAAATAAAGTGGAAGGTCAAAGGTGAATGATGGTGAAAGTTTAGGGGTCACAGTAGTTGTTTTCCAAAATATTCATATTATAACTCTATAATTTTGAGAAAAGATAGGCATAGATTAAAATATTATAAATAATTTTTATTGGGATAAACATTAATTGAACAAGTGCCCAATGTAGTGAAGAAATTCTTGCATGGGCTTCCGAAAAGATATCTTCAAATTGTTCCAACCATTGAGCAATTCTGAGACCTGAAAACAATGACGGTTGATTAAGTGGTAGGCCATCTCAAGGCTTACGAGGATCATGTTAATGGGTCAGATGACAAGGATGACGAGCTGGTTATGGATACAACGGTCGTAGGGATGACGTAGACAAAGAAGATCCAAAAGTCGACATAAAGAAGTTACGATGTTATAATTACAACGATTATGGACACTTTGCTGGTGATTGCCATTTCAAAAAGAACGAGCATGAGGCTTTACTCACAGAGCAGATTGACGACTATGAGTCGGCTTTGCTATGAATGATTTCTTACATCTTAATAGCGAGTGAATGTTAGTTAATAAAGATTGGTTATTTAGAATTAGTTACTTTGCTCCAGCAAGTAACTCACGTCATGAGTATAATTCATGTAGTATTGGACTTGGTCTTAATAAGAATTAGTATTCCATATCAGTTTGGATTAGTGGCTAGCGGTTGAGTTAGTGTAGGAGTTTTTATAGGCTTTTAAAGTCATGTTCCTGTTATTATTTGCCTTTAAATAGGTCCATGAATATTAAGCAATCAACAACTTTAGTTTTAAAAGTTGTCTTAGATTTTCTACAAACTAGGCTGTAATTCTTCTTAGTTTTTCCCTTTTCTTTGTTTTACTGCTTTTGTTCCAACATTAAGATGTAGCCATAAAAGATGTTTGAAAACCATATTTTGTGGTGTGGATCTAAAAAAACTGTCAAAAAAGTTTTGAATTCAAAACTGAATTCATATTTCAATTATTGCATGACGAAAGTTGTAGTCAAAAAATCATATGTTTTTTTATAGTGGGGTAGAAGTGCCTTTAATTACCATTGTTTTCAGTAGTGAAGATAAGTTCCACACAATATTGATTGTACAATAAACTACTTCAGATGGGTAAATAGGCACTGGTAATTCGCCACAACACCAGTATTTTGCCCCCTTGAAATTCCGGTGCCTAAGTAGGGCGGTGCTGGAAAGTCAATAGATTGTAGCGGTGCTGAAATGTAGTTTCCAGCACTGGTATCTTGTACCAAGGCTACAAATCTCCATTCTAACACCATCATACTTAGGAAGCGGTATTTCAATGGGTCAAAATATTGGTGCATGTGATCTTTTGCACCGTTGCTAGTAAATAGGTGGTCAATAAAAAATATTAGCACCGGTTTACCGAAGCTCATTTTTTATTAATAAAAATTAGAAATCAAATTGTTTATTAAAAGACAAAAAGCTTATAATTGAATTCAATGAACTCAACAATACTATTCAACTTATAAGGTAGCTAAAATTAAATCGTATCAATCAACACTAATATAAAACAATTTAAAAAAGTGTGGATTACAAAAACTAAAATAAAGGAAGCTTGTGATCGTAAAAGTAAGATGAAATCCAAAGATCCTTGTAAAGCTGAGACCCTTTCGAAGTATAAAGATCCTTACAGTTCAAAGCCTAGAACCCGTGCATTTGAAGAAAAGTAGCAGCAACAAGGAATAGAGAGAGATAATGAAAACAATTCCAGTATCCCAATTGAATCAGTGCATAAAACACTTCTATCAAACACTGTGCAAAGACGCATGCAAAAGCGAAAAGACGTATAGTGTTGTGCGGAATATCCGAGAAAGACAAACGCAGAAAATAAAGCGAAAAATAAAATACCGAGATTTTACTTGGTTCACCAATTGGCTACATCCACGGCCGACCAAGATCGGATTCCACTAGAGAGAAAAGACCAGAATTACAGATTTCCTACTCTCTACCAATCCTATCTCTGTTTCACATTACAAACAGACCCAGATGAGAGTTT
>JAUOBV010465769.1:0-10207 GCA_032360425.1 Rubia occidens | reverse complement strand
CGAGTAAGAAAAGATTCAAGCATAAGAACAATCTCACATGTCCATATCCTAATACTAATACTCCCCCAAATCAAAATCTCACAAAACTCTCAACTTGATAATTCCCCAAAAGTTTATATCACACATAACCCTTATTCCAAAATCTACCCTTATACACTATCAATTCCCTATTTCATAGAAGCATTTTGTAATTCCGAATTGATATTCCCTAGAAGTCAATGGTATCAAGTGAAAATAAAAACCAAGTATCAAATGTTCTAACATAAGCTTCACTCCATACCAATATATACATATAAAAATGAAGTCTACCAAGAATCAAGAATTTCATACCTTGCTTCGTTTTCCCCGCTAACTTACCCAATCCCAAGAAGTGCCATTATGGTAGGCTTACCCGATCAACCAATTTTCAACTGCAACTTTATGACTCCAAAGCCAACAAATGAGTAGATAGTAATAAAATTTCATTTTCCTTTTCTCTCTCTCTCTCTCTCATTTAGCCTAGGAGCCCTTTCGAGTTTTCATCCTAGCCACACATCATATTTCTTAGGTTCACATCTCACCCATATTTAGCCTATCATATTTTCCTAGCCCGCCCTTTTGGTTTTCGACCTATCCGGGCCCCCAATGTTGCCTAAATTGGCCTCTCAGGTTTTCAACTTAGCGGGTTTATTTTCATTCTTTCTCTTCGTTTTTTACAAAATTTCCAAAAGCAATAGATTTATCCATAATGTCTAAATTCTACCAAAATTGATATATCATAAAGAAAATCTAAAGTATCAAACATCCCAAGAGTAAACATCCCAAAAATAAATCACCCGAAAGGAAAATCTACAATCCCAAAAGAAAATCAAATGAAACAGCTAGCAATCTCCCCACACTTAAACCATAAATTTCCCTTAATGTATCCAAGCTAGGGAAAATGACAATGTATAACAAAGTACATATCGAAGTGCAAGGGTACGAAGAGTAAAAATGCTCACTATCTCAAATGGGGGGGAACAACCACCATTTCTGTAGCACCGCTGATACTTGGCCATCCATGCCTCATTCCTCAAACGTCGTTCCCTGCCCTCGCTGCTCGGGGATCCGGTCCAGTAGGGTGACCAGCCTGTGCTCATATATCCCACACTGCAGAAGCGAGCTGATCGATCTCCTCATCTATATCCACCAGGTTATGCAACATGTAAAGATGTGGTCGTATATCATTTCGTGTTGTCGGGAAATCGAGTCTGCTAGAGGCTACTGAGGGTGGCTGTGACTGTTCTGCATCGGGTCTGTCTGCACCGGGTCTGGTTAAGAGCGCTACAGAGAAGGCTATGGTGACTGGTGTTACATCAGATCACCCTGTGGTGGATCCATCGCAATGGGTATAGCACCCTTATTAGAATGGATGAGGGAGGTTTCTAATCTCCCGCTAAAAACCTCGTCTGCACTCCTAATCTAGCTCGATCTCTAAATCCATCACTGGGGTTTCCCACTCCACCTTTGTACATTGGGACTGTGGAAGCTTCATGAAATTGACAATGCCAGCCCCGTACAGCCACTGGAATAACTGAGGATCAACGGTGGTCTTGATCAAATGAAAGTTGACCATTAGGGTCAACGTGATACGATAGGATAATCCTTGACCAAGCCGCTGAAGGCCATCAGGTAACTCAACACCCAAATGCTCCACCAGAAGTGTGATCATGCCCCAACCGAAATTTCCCCTTATCCTTCTTCGCCTCCTCCAGATCCTATCAACCCATAATTCTGCCCAACCTTCGTTTCACGTCCCCTCACTGGTCAACTCCCATAAAAACTAGGTCTCATCTTTGGGGACATTTGTCACCTCAGCACGACAAAAGAGGCTAGAGGAGAGGAGGCAGTGCACATAGCGAAGCGCCGGATGAATTATGGTGTTGTTCTTGTCCCTGACATTTCGCAACTTCCGGATGATAGCATACCAGAATAAGAAGCTCTTCTCCATAGTCGGTATGTGTCTCTCCGGATCAAGCCCTGCTCGGACCTTAGCAGTGTCTAACCCAATAACTGTCTTTATATTCGAGAGGATCATCTCATACGAGCGATCATTCAAGTGGAACTGAATAAATCTCTTTCAAGGAACCCCATCTACCTCCGTATAAGGCTTCACCGTTAATAAGAACTCCAGGGTGTACTTCAGGTAAGTGGGCTCTCCTCGGGATAGGAATCCTCCCATACCCCTTTGTCAAGGAGACATAGGACTGGCTCCTTAAGCTGGAGGGAATCCATTGCTTCTTCATCATGGAAGAAGGTCTCCTGAATATTTCTGGTGGACCAAACGTTTCACCTTTGAGCGTATGTGGCGGTGATCCAACGCAATCCTATGAATCGGTCAGAGATAGGTGGTAGTGCAGGCTCGGCTGCTGGCAGAAAAATTGGAGGTGAGGCAGAAGGACCTGCTCTCGCTCTCTTCTTTAGGGCCATGTCTATTTAATACAACAAACATATCAGGTGCACAAGGAATAAGAGATGCAATAATCACTTGGATGTTATTTTAAAAGAAAATATTTGTACAAACTAATATGCAACTTATAGCAATAAGAAAAAAACATGTAGGTCCATGTGCATATGCTTCATTCCAATTTAATACTAACTATACTGTACCAAAATAACAAAGATGTCTATCTTAAGAAAAGCTAAACTAAAGTCAAAATCTAGACAAATTAAATTAACCTAATCAAGGTAAAACTAACCTAATAAAAGCCAAACTAAATCACAATAAAAGTCAAAATTACAGTTAGAATGATAGCCAAAATCACAGTCATTGACCAATTACACCCTAAAGCCTGAGTCAAAATTACAGCCAAAATGACAGCACAAATCATAGCCAAAATCATATCCAAAATATCAGCCAAAATCAGAAAGGCAGTCGTAATCATTACCAAAATCACAGCCAAAAGTCATAAAACTATCATCCCACATCATCCATATCAATCCAACAAATTAACACATTCATAAAAATCAGGTCACAAAAATCACCCAAAATTTATAAAATTTTACATTTTCAAACCCATAAATCACATTTTCAATCAAAATCACAATTGAAAAGGAAAGAGTTGAAAAAATTTACCACTTTTAAGCCTAGGATTGAGAATGAATCAAACCCCAATAGAATTACCCAAAATTTGGAAATTCCCAAAATCTAGGGTTTCGGGTATTTGGTTGATTGAGGATGATTTGGGGTTGAAAGGGAGGATTGGGGATTGAAAGGGAACTCGTTGGATAGTTTAATCAATGTTTTTGGCCATGATTTAGTAAAAAAGAGGCGGCAGGGTGGGAGAGAGAAGAAAGGGTGCAGCAGCGATGGAGAAATGGGCAAAACCTTAAAATAATATGAACAGTTGCCTTGCGTTGCGCTCACAATGAATACCGTCACGACTCGTGGCAGAGCATCGAGAGTCGCAATGGCTCTGTCGCGATTGCGAATGTTTGCGCCTGGAAGTTGCAAAATGGAATTTTTTTCTATTTTTGTTGCAATCACGAGTGGCTTAGCGTGGCTCATGACGGACTATCGTGACTCGTGACACCTCTATAGCGATCGTGAATTTTTCTTTCGTGCTCGCGACATCCAAGGTTTTTCACTCAACGCATATTCCAAAAAATACCAACTTTCCAATCTTTCTTGCTTTATTCAACTTCCTGCAAAATCATATCAAAACACTCCCATGAAAAGAACAATTCTAACTAATGAAATTACTCAAAACAGTTCAAATTGAAATAACATCAACAGAGAGGTAACAATCTAGATGTTCAAAACCAAATTTATTTAATGTTGTTGGCACAATTTACCTCCCTTCTTGGAGTTTACTCACAACTTCATTTCCTCTATCTGGCACAAAACATGGAGAATCCACATCATCCCCTATGAATATTTTCCACACTTAGCTCCATGCCTCCTCATGTTCTCCCAACATGTGCAGTAGCTTACCCATTTGGTCCATGGAAATCTAAATTGAATGAGCATTTTAAGGTTTCTCTCCTTCACAAGAGATGAACATTTAAGAATTTTCGGTGATGGTTTGCACTCTTCCACCGAATATTTCTCATAAGAAGGAGGGAAACCTACCTTTACAGGCTTCACCTTGGACACCAAGAGGGTGCTCGAATTTGGTTTTCCATGAGAATTTTCACCATTGTTGTTTTCCTTCAAATTAGTACTAGCAACATTTCAAATCCAAGCATTATCCATGGAAACTTTTGAGGAACTACCATTATTGGGCTCAAACACATCTTGCTTTATATTATCAACAACATCAATAGCTTGGAAAGAATGGTATCTACTAGGATGATAAATAGAAGTGTTTGTGTCAAATTCCATCCTCCGCCCATTACATTTCATGGTTAATGTTCACTTATGCACATCAAATATCGTCCTTGAATTTTTTTTAAATGATCTACCTAACAGAATAGGTGTATCATGATTATCATTCAATATATCAAGGATATAAAAATTGGCAGGGAATGTCAAAGAGTCCACTTTCACCAACACGTCTTTCACAATATGTGCTAGAGTGATCGAATAGTTGGATGACAACCCCGGGTTTGTAAAACGTGCCTAGATCTAGACTTTCATACAAAGAATATGGCATCACATTAATAGAAGCACCTAAGTCTAGCATTGCCTTGTTACCACATTTCCCTCCTATCTCACAAGTAATTGTATACATTCCTGAATCATCGCATTTAGGAGGTAACTCCTCATAAATAATGGCCGAGACACGTTCAATTTTCTCACTCTTCTTTTGACTTTGCAATTTTTGTTTCCTATTGATTTTTCACAATTCTTTAAGAAATTTAGCATAACTAGGAATATGATTTATAGCATTCAAGAGTGGAATGTTTACCTCACATCTACAAAAAACTTTATAGATGTCTTTGGTGTCCACCTTAGTCCTCCTATCCTTCAAGGCTTTCGAAAATGGTGGTTGCAGCTCATAGATAGGGATCTCCAAAACTTTAGACTTCTTGCGAGGAGGGGATGAGGTTTCAGGATTTGATCTTGGTCTTGGCACAAAGCTCTCTTCCTCCACTTATTCTCCTTCATTCCTCTTCTCATCGGCTAACTCGTTGTCCTTCTTCTCCTCACCTTCTTACTTTTCAACCACCTGCTTAACAAGAACCTTGCCCTGGGGCTCTCTCACCTCCTTTCCACTCCTCAATGAGATAGCACTCGCATTAGGATGGGAGAGCTCCGGTTGAGATGGAATTTTTCGCGAATCTCTTGCCTTCATTCGACTAAAGATTTATTCCATTTGGCTCATTTGCATCTCTATATTTTTATACCAGAGTCGGTATTTTATTGGTTCTTTCATTCTTTTCCTTACATATTGTCAACTTCCCAATAGCTTGCATGATCTCTTGGTTTGACATCAATGAACTTTCACCTTGATTGTGAGGCTTGTCACCAAGCCTTGGGTATTGGGGTTGTGGTGGCTGGTATGGTTGTTGAGGAGGATAGTAAGGTTGAATATTTTGGCCGCCCTGTGCATTCCCATAATGAAGGTTTGGGTGAACTTGGTTAGCCACATTGTAAGGTTGGTTTGGTAACCTCTGTCTCCTTGGTATCCTTGGTACCCTTGATTTCGGTACCCTTGGCCTCCTTGCCACCCTATGGCATTCACTTCCTCCACATAATAATCTTGCAAAGTAGGACATGCGTCAGTAAGATGAGGAGAAGAGCAAATCTCGCAAGACATTACATGAACTTTTTCCCCGGATTGAGTCATCAATGCCTTGACCATAGATTAAAATTTGACACTTGGTCTTCAAGTTTTCCATGGTTATAAAAGGCACTAGCATTGTTGGGATTTTGCCTCCTCAAATAGGCCCTCGAGCTAAAGTTTCTCGACTCCTCGGCTAGCTCCTCATAAAGATTCATAGCTTCCCAGGAAGATTTGGTTCCAAGAGAACTACCACATGCTCTCCTCACTAGCCTTTGGTGATCAAGAAGACCATTGTAGAAGTACTAGACTAAATCCCCATACAAATAACAATGATACATACAACTCGCAAGAAGCTTCTTGAACCTCTCCCAAAAGTCGTAGAAGGATTCATCATGCCATTTTATAACATTGCTTATGCCCTTCTTCAAGATTGCAGACTTTGAAGTCGGGAAGTATTTGGAGAGAAACTTCCTCTTTAACTCGATCCATGAAGTAATTCTCCCAGGTGGAAGATAATGTAGCCAATCCCTTACAGCATCTCGTAATGAGAGTGGAAATGTATCAACCTATAGAGCTCCCCATTCACTCCATCGGGAAGTATCCCACTACACACCATATAAAAATCGAGGATGTGTTTGTTTGGAACTTCTCTTTCCGACCAAGGAAGGACGGTAGCAAGTGTATCAACCAAACTTCAACTCAAAATGGCCGTGAACTCCAACCACTGGATGTGTGATGCACATAGGTTGGGGCTCAAGATTGGGAGCCATAGTCTCCCGCATCAGAATTTGCCTCACCAAATGGTCACTAGGAGGGTTGTTATTCATACTTTCAAATGAAAGCCTCCTAGCCCTTTTCAAGTTCAATTCCAACTCGGGGTCAAAGTGTAGGGGTTCTTGTGAAGAGGATTGAGTACGAACCATACACCAAGAACTCGAACAATACGTCTCCGAGCCAAACAAAGATCAAATAAAAAAAAGTAAACTAACTAAACTATTTTTAAGCCCTAAAGTGCTCTGAATTACAACTAAGTAGATAATGACAAGTCGAGGTCGTCCATAGATACAAGGGATATTTCGAAGCGCCTGTTCATATTATTGTAAATACTACGCTAGATATAGATATATGCATATATATATAAAAGCACATAAAAAGGGGGGTTTGGAAGAGGTTTTCTAAGTTACACTATCAAATCATACAAGTCTACTAATTAAGCTACAATCACTAAAACAAGGTTAAACACGAATTAAAGGATCTTGGGGGCAATTGACTTCTCTTTCCAAGCCTTCTATCTATCATTGAACATATAATCTATTTAAGAATTTCACTACATGTTGTGAAGATAAATCTTCTATCCTTCTTTGATAGTTGTTTACAAGAGTGAATTTGACATCTCTCGCTAAACCTCACAAATGACCCCTTTAGTCGTTCAATGCCTAAAGGTATCCCATTAATGGCATTAAGTACAAAGAATCAACAAGCTTGGTAACACTTATAAACACTACACCGTTTCTAAGCATTGAACCAATTCATTCATTTACACAAGATTAGTCAAGAACGGTCAACGTTTATAAACCTCTCTCATTTGCTACATAAAACAAACATGATTAGGAATTCGACATTATCACGTTTATCAGGCATTTATCAAATCATCAACAACATTAGAAACTATAACTCATGCTTTTGGATTTCATATCAAAAGTTGGGAGAATTAGCTAATTTCTCCAAACCCTAACACATAATCACACAAGCAAATCATATACACAAACTTCCAATATCATTAATTGATTCAAAAACCCAATTCAAGCACAATAATTACACAATAGCAAAGCACTAAATTGCTTACATATAGATCTCAAGACATGGGCTTGGAAACCTTAATCAATTGCTCTCAAGGTTATGTTTAGCTACTAGAATACATACTAATTAACAAAACCAAATCAAACTTGAATTCAAAAATAAACTAAGATGGAAAAACTAGGGTTGCATGCTCTGAAATCGGGAAAGAAAAGTTAGAGAAGAAAGAGAAAAGTAATGAGTATTTATTGTACAAAAAGTCTAAAAAGTAAGTCTGGGTTAGCGACCGTCGCGACTAGCGACATAGGCATCATGACTTACGAAGGCTAGAGTACTCTGCCCTCACTTGACTTCTTCTCTTTGGTCTTAGTGTAGTTGTCTCATCTTCCTTTCTTCAGGTCTTTAAAGTCTTCATTGTTTTCAAAATGGAGTCTTCAAGTCCTTCAAATTTTCAAAAAATAACCCGCATCACGGAATCCTTGTAACAATTGACAAAAGCGATCAAGTCACTCTTAACTCAAAGATCCTTGTTCCATGATCTTAGGGAAAATTGACTTCTACTTCCAAGACTTCCATCTATAATTGAACATTTAATGTATTTAACACTTTTACTTCTTACTGTGAAGATAAATCTTCTATCCTTCTTTGATAGTAGTTTACAAGAGTGAATTCGACATATGTCGCAAAACCTTACTAATGACCCCTTTAGTCGTTCAACGCCTAAAGGTATCCCATTAGTGGAATTAAGTACAAAGAATCGACAAGCTTGGTAACAATTATACACACTACACCGTGTCTAAGCATTGAACCAATTCCTGCATGTACACAAGATTAGTCAAGAATGTTCAATGTTCATAAACTTCTCTCATTTTGTACACAAAACAAACATGACAAAGATTCAAAATTATCACATTTATCTAGCATTTATCAAATCAACAAAAAACATTATAAGCTCTAACTCATTCTTTTGGATTTAATATCAAAAGTAGGGACAATTAGCTAATTTCTCCAAACCCTTACACATAATCATATTAGCAATTCATATACTCAAAGTTCCAATATCATTAATGGATTAGACAACCCAATTCAAGCACAATAAATACACAATTGCAAAGTACTAAATAGCTTACATATATATCTCAAGACATGGGCTTGGAAGCCTTCTATCTATCATTGAACATATAATCTGTTTAACACTTTTACTTCTTGTTGTGAATATTAATATTTTATTATTCTTTGATAGTATTTTACAAGACTGAATTCGATATCTCTCGCTAAACCTCACTAATGACCCCTTTAGTCGTTCAACGCCTAAAGGTATCTCATTAGTGACATTAGGTACAAAGAATCAACAAGTTTGGTAAAACTTATAAACACTACTTCGTGTCTAAGCATCGAACCAATTCATGCATGTACACAAGATTAGTCAACAATGTTCAACGTTCATAAACCTCTCTCATTTGCTACTCAAAACAAACATGACAAAGAATTCAACATTATCACATTTATCTAGCATTTATAAAATCATCAATAACATTATAAGCTCTAACTCATTCTTTTGGATTTCATATCAAAAGTAGGGAGAATTAGCTAATTTCTCCAAACCCTTACACATAATCATATTAGCAATTCATATATTTAAAGTTTCAATATCATTAATGGATTAGACAACCCAATTCAAGCATAATAAATACACAATAGCAAAGCACTAAATAGCTTACATATAGATCTCAAGACATGGGCTTGGAAGCCTTCTATCTATCATTGAACATATAATCTATTTAAAACTTTGACTTCTTATTGTAAATATAAATATTCTATTATACTTTGATAGTATTTTACAAGAGTGAATTTTACATCTCTCGCTAAACCTCACTAATGACCCCTTTAGTCGTTCAACGCCTAAAGGTATCCCATTAGTGTCATTAAGTATAAAGAATCAACAATCTTGTTAACACTTATAAACACTACACCATGTCTAAGCATTGAACCAATTCATGCATTTAAACGAGATTAGTCAAGAACGTTCATCGTTCATAAACCTCTCTCATTTGCTACACACAAAAAAACTGGACAATGAATTCAATATTATCACATTTATCTAGCATTCATCAAATCATCGACAACATTAGAAGCTCTAACTCATGCTTTTGATTTTCATATTAAAAGTAGGGAGAATTAGCTAATTCCTCCAAAACCTAACATCTAATCACACAAGCAATTCATATACTCAAACTTCCAATATCATTAATGGATTCAACAATCAAATTCAAGGACACTAAATACACAATAGCAAAGCACTAAATATCTTACATATAGATCTCAAGACATGGGTTTGGAAGCCTTAGTCAAATTGCTCCCAAGGTTATGTTTAATTACTAGAACCCATACTAATTAACAAAACCAAATCAAACATGAATTCAAGAAGAAGCTAAGATGTAAAAGATGGAAAAACTAAGGTTTTATGCTCTGATATCGGGAGAGAAAACTTGGAAAAGAAAGAGAAAAGTAATGAGTATTTATAGTACAAAAAGTCCAAAAAGTAAGTCTGGGCTGACGACCACCGCGACTCGCGACACAGGCATCGCGACTCGCGACGGCCAAAGTACTCTTCCCTCACTTGACTTCTTCTCTTTGGTCTAAGTGTAGTTGTCTTCTCTTCCTTTCTTCAACTCTCGTAAGTATTCATTTTTTTGATGGAATGTAGTGCTTCATTTCATCAA
>JAUOBV010465768.1:0-17469 GCA_032360425.1 Rubia occidens | reverse complement strand
ACAATCTTTTGTATTTTAATATATTGGTAATGTAGGTTTTTGTAAATAAATTGTGATTGCTATCGATCAACAATTTTTGTGTCATTAAATTTTAAATATTTTAAAACTGTACGAGAAATTACGCCTAATAGATTCATCTGCGACATCACACAATTTCACAACAAATATGACACAAGACTGGCATCGCATGAACTGGGTTTTTTTTGCGACACAAACCTCAGAAAAAGACGTCGTATTACTCATCATTTCATGTCAGCACGTGATGTCACTATTCATGATCAGCGACATCGCATTTCATTAGAACAATGTCGACTAGGATGACGTTGCAACTTTTCCTAACCCATCACATGCATTGCTATATCCGACATCACTTTCATGTATATGGCGACGTCGGTTTATGCAATGTCCCAGGTATGATCAACCATTGTCTGCCAACTGCCATTGATCGAAATCGGTCATAACACTTACTAGTGTCGATTAAAAAATGAGGTAAAAGTTTCTTTTTACTTCGGTTATGAACCAAGGTAAAAAATAAACTTTTTAGTTCAGCTGCATTTACCTCAGTTTTTTTAGGGCTGAGAAACCGAGGTAAAAACTTGGTAGAACCAAGGTAATAGGTGTTATCTCTTGTAGTGTTTAAACCCAATTTTTCTATGGGTTTGATTAGTTTAGAGTAGTCTAATTACTTGGGAGCATTTCTAAACATGTTTGACTAAATATTTTGGAGATTCTTAGATTCAATTACCTTAAACCTTTATTATCATTAATGCTACTTGAATTTAATGCTTATGATTATGCATGAATAAGTTTAGTGTTCATAAATAATTGAGTTATCATATTTTAATGGTAGGCTCAAGAATGAACGCATGAGTATTTTATCTTTTTGCCGAGTTTGGTCAAAGGTCAAAATTGAAAGTTATGTTTGGTAGTGACAAATGCGCATAATTAGTGGTTATTTAGTTAAATTGGGCTAGATGACTTAATCTAATTAGTTTATGAAATATACATGAGTTATGGGAAATTGGGTTCATTAATTTATATCATGTTGGGGGAGTAGTCCAATCACAAAGATCACATCTCATTTTTTTGTGGTAAACTAGGTCTATTAAACTTCTATGGGTAGTAAATGAGATACTAGTGCTCTAGGTTGTAACTGATGCATCGTAGAGCAGGTGTTCACAATGGAGGTCCTTGCGAGTAATGCTACTCCCATGATTAATTTACTGCGTGTTGGGAGCGGGCTTATTAACCACACGAGTGAGGGATGGAGGTGGAGAGTGATAGCGCTCCTCTAGCTATGTCAGGAGGAGGCAAGAGTTTGGCGAGGGGGAAGAACCAGGATATTAATAAACATGGGATTTCACCATGAATCAACCTCTCCACATCAGGTGATAGCTAGTATTGCTAAATAAGACTTTGGGAGGGGGTTTCTAAATCTACTAGCACGCAAATCACAAGAGAATAGGTAATATGGTGAATTAAATATAATCACCCCTTCCTCAACTTCTTCATTCTCACCAAACCACTCCCCATCCCCTTTGGATTCATCTACCAAAATATCAAGTTCAACTAGGGATGGTTCATTTTTTGAATATTGGGTTTCTAGTTGGCTCAATTTTTCTATCAAATAACTCACTTGACCTTCAACTTTCTTAATGCTTAAGAAGAGTTGAGTTCCCAAATCTCTAATGTCGCTAGGCATTTGTGATTGGAGTAACACACTACTCCTGGTCACATTAGCTATGGTTTGCAAAATTTCTCCATAATCCAATTTGGGAACTAATCATAGGGATTGGGTCTGGGGCATTGTATACGTTGGTGAAGGCCAACTATCGAACCCAAAGTGTTGGTTTCCCGATGCATTTCCATACCACGAATTCGAGTTACCACTAAACCTCGAATTTGGAGAATTGTGGTATGGGTACAAATCTCGATCCCATCAGCCTTGGGAATAAACAACTCCTATCTCTCTCTCATTTTTTCTCATCCAAGAGCAAGACTCTGTAGGGTGGTTACAAAATCTCACTCGTTGACCCTCTCTTCTCCCATAGTCACTCAACCATGGGCAACACTCAGTAGGATAATCATAATAACACACCCTACAAAGTCACCCTACAAAGTTTCATCCATTGAGTACTTTTTACCCACATTTTTTTAATTAAAAACACAAACAAAGAAAACACACAAAGTTCAAAATCATAGTGTAAGGGTCCTCGGTTTGCACCAAAAACTCAAGCAATACCTATTTCGGAAAATAACAAACAAACAAAAGACCAACACTATCTACTCAACTAACACACTATGCAAGTTAACTACTAGAACTTTAAACTAACATCCCCAAAAAGGGCGCCAAAATTTTACCCACCCCTCTCGAGTGTCACTAATTAATGAACCATGGGATATTCACTAATACCTGAAAGAAGGACTGTTAGGGATCAAAGAAATAAATTTATACGTTTCTCTCATTCTCACTACTATAATACCAAGAATGGTAGATAGTGGCCAATACCCGGGTTTTCCACAAAGATGTTAGGAATCTAATAATCAACTAAACATAATTGTGGTCGGGTGGTCAGTCTTACCACGTGTTAGGAATAAACACTGTTGTGAAAACAGTCATTGGGGAGACTTTTTACTAACAACTACTAGCATGCAATTGATCACGAGAATCAACAATATAAACTAACACTCGGGGAATATTTGCATAACATTTTCAATGTTATTTTGTTCATCAATTTCATCAAATATAATAGTATTCTAGTGTGTCACACGTGGTACGGAAAATGGTCAAAACTTCTCCAATCTGTCACATAGAGGTGGGCATATAAAATCTTCCATCAGCCTCGGATCCATAACTAGGAGAGTGTAACAATGGAAATTACTCATTATGTAGGCTTGATTCTCCCCTGTACAATTAAGTCAGGGATGGAACACCACGAATGAACTACCCCTAGGCTTACAAAGGCAAAGGAATTAGGCTTTTTTATCGATGGCTCTAGGATCAACAAGATAATCCTAGTTTGCTACCTAATCTATCTCTACCCACAACACTTCAGACCTCTTTAGTTGGCTAACTAGAGCATGGTCAATCATGATTATTAACAATGGTAACCTTTGTGCACATGCCCAGTTCCGGACTATCATCAGCCAAAGCGCATTTGGGTTTCCTTCGTCGAGAGTAGAAATAGTGCACCACCATGAAGATAAACTTGGTTTTGTGCAAAAAAAAGTGTGACAATTATGTAGTTCACAAGAATATTAAGAACAAGCCAACATAATAATCACAAAACACATAGAAATAAGTAGATCTAGAAATCTCACAAAAATAATTAACGCATGAATACTAATATTATCCCCAAGTAATATCCCTAATCCCTAGGCATTGAACCCAAGTATTTCATTGGATTCAACACTTTTGGGCAAAAGAAAAATAAAAAGATGAAAAGAAAAGAACCTAGAGAGGAGGAAGAGTATTTTCTTTCTCTAGCCCACTCTTGAGATATAGAAATGAGAATAAAATTAAACCCTAGTAGACATAGGTATATATATAGCAGTAGGGAATTGGGACTAAAAATATGCCCAAAATTACATAAAACCCTTGCAGCGGTAATTGGCGAGTGGAGGTGGCCTATGACATGGCCAGTGCTGGCCGATGGGTCTTCGTTCCAGTATGGGATGCCACCCTTGGCACTGGCCATGTCGGTTGTAGCATCTTGGTATTTTTTCTTTGGCGCGGGCCATTCTTCTTGTGACAACGCATCCCCGGTCAGCTGGCTCTTCATTTTTCTTCTTTTGATCTGTGTCTCACGTCGTTTGGCGCACCCTATCGGCTGAACCTCATTTTTCTCAATACCTCTGTGCACCCCATGTCATTCTTCAAACCTCTCTGGCTGGTCTTGGTATTTGTGACTTGAAAAGCCACAGGCCTTGTAAAACGGAATGTATTGCTCCCATACTTGGAGTCCACGGCCAGCCAGAAAGGACACCGTCTATGCTAGAAATTGATATGGCCCATGTCAGGTAGTACAATGAATTCCAAGGCTCCATGACACGGGATGTGTCACATGGTATAGGCCGTACTATTTTTGGCCGCGTGTCGGGCTTGTGCTGTCCGTGTCGGACGCGACGGGTTTGCTCGACTAACTTTTTTGCTCCGCTACAGGTGAACCGCTGGTCCTATTTGGGAGCATATTGTCAATTTTATTGCTCTCAAGAAGTAAAATCCAATGGTAACACCCTCAAGGGCTGTTTCTTCTCTGATTTTTCCCAGAACTTTGTACGATCTTGAACGACGATCCCATCGTTTCTCCCTTGGCCTTCTTAGACTTCGAATCCACCTTTCTTGGTCCCAATTCCATCTACCACCATGCTTTGTATTTTGGAACCTTCAATCTTTTACCATCCTTACAATTGGCCTTTCATATATTCTACCATCCTTGGGAATGGGCTTCGACAAAAATAAATGAAAAAGCACTCTCGAGTAACCTACTAATGAGATCAAAGAGGAAGATCTGAGTGCATGTGAATACAAAGTGTCCATTAGCTTCAATTAAGACTACTAAACTCGGGATTTAGAAAAGAAAATGAATAATGACCCTCTAAACCCTTTGTCTTGCAAACCTAACTAAAACTAGCAATCAACCAAACAAAAGATGGTAATAAATGTATAAAATGCATCGGCTAACGAAAGCTTAATGGTGCACATCAATTGGATTATCATCGGAAACTTCTTAGTTAGAAACCGGCATGAGAAAAAAAACCAAGAAGTAGATGTTCAACATTATCATGGAAGCTCAGACTTCTGTTGCTTACCCTGATTCAACATTATCATTCAATGTTTATCCCTAAACCCCTGGAACCATTGCAGATCCAACCTCTTCATTGTACGATTGCTCTACAATCTCCATGGTTAATACCGTGCCTGTAGTTTCAGAATGACGTGTTTTCTATTAATTAAACCTCCTTGTAATGTTTCTGATCATATACTACGGAAATCGTCATGCGTGAAACATACTGCAAAAGTTACAAACGTGTTCACATAATATGTAGGTGATCTCTTGTAGACAAAATACATATCATCTAGTTTGAGTTCCAATTTAAAAATACAATGCCGGTTTTGGTGTCCCTATTGCAATGAGAGATGTATTGATTTCGAAACTTAGGTTGAAAATAGGAATGTTTGTGAGATTAGGAACATCTTGGATGTGTGTTTCCTAAGTTTCTTAAATGGTTTACATTTCAGAATAGTTATATTTCTATAAGAAATGGAATAATGTTTTAGACGATCAACTCTAGTAACGGTGCCACTGCAAGTTAATGTCTGCAATTGGAAACATTGTTGGAAACTTTGGTTATCAATAAGTAAAAATGTATTCATAAATGCATTTCATATCTGCATTCAGTAGGCCAAGATATATAAGTAGTTTCAGAAAGTAACATACAAATATTAATACAAAGTTAATCATAAGAAAAAATGAGAAAAACATAGTAAGGTTTTAGTTGCGGCCATGTGTTTAAAATACAAAGGAAAATAACAAAATAATAACTCTCTTTTAGTTTTATCTCTTTTCTTTCTCTCAATAATAACCCCCGACTACACAACCATGCTCTAAAATTTCCTTATCATTAACCTTCTTATATTACACACCAAAAATACATTATACATTTATTTACAAATTGAACACGCATTATTTATTGCACTCAAACTGCACAAAAATTAAAAAGTAATTGAATGTGCAATTTAGTTATTTCAATGAGTATTCCATTGTATTTATAATAGGAATAAATAAAATTCAAATTTGTCATTGGATAAAAAAATCAACTTTTTGATCATCCATAAATGTGAAGGGCATTTGTAGGTTTAACAGTATACAAGAACTCCCTTACTATATCATTTAAGCCATATGAGACTGGTGGTATAAGAAATCCGTCAGATGGTATAATTATATCATTAGCAAGCCGCGATGGTTGTGTGTTTGGTGGTGGCGTGACTGGTCAATTAGTCATCGCTAGGCCTTTTCAGGTTATCATCAATTCATGCTACTTCAACATGTATTGGATTCTGATCGGCAGCTTCTCGGCTAGAAACCGGCAAGAGCAAAAAACCAAGAAGTTAAAGTCTAA
The DNA here is from genome assembly GCA_032360425.1 of Rubia occidens. Classification (NCBI taxonomy): domain Eukaryota; kingdom Viridiplantae; phylum Streptophyta; class Magnoliopsida; order Gentianales; family Rubiaceae; genus Rubia; species Rubia occidens. Next base: position 11,346 of record JAUOBV010465768.1, on the reverse strand, counting down.
CATCATCACGGAAGCTCTTACTTCTATTACTTATCCTGACTCAATTGATGGAAGGATCAAATTTAAATTTCCATTTCCTAAAATAACCAATAATTACACTCCTGCAATACAATCTACATTCCCAAATCACAGAAGCATAGCTTATTGCACACAAACTGCAAAGAAATTGCAAAAGTGACTCAACCATTGATTATTGAAAGTTATTGTTTGGTGATAAAAAATGGACGATCAAATGATTAATTAGGATATTTTTATGTATCTCATAAAATAAAAATTACAACTTAAAATTACTTCATCATTGTGTCCTAAAGTAATCAAATTTTTATGCCAGTCAAATTGATGAATGCGACTTTTCTTTTTCTTATCTTTTCCTTAATTTGGTGGGATATATTAGTTGAGGAATAAGGTGGGGGATGATATGTGTTTGTATAATAAGAATTTAGTAAGCAATGTGGGTACAAAATGCAACTGTTAACTCGATGATTCACTAGTGCTCGATAGGGTTATTAAATATGGTGAATTGAGAATTATCACGGATATTACAAACCGCCATCTTGGAACCATTGCGGATCCTACACCTTCATTGGACAACGGTTCTACAACCTCTATGGTAAATTATGCGCATGAATTTTTTGAATTACTTGGTTTCTATTAGTTTAACTACGTGTAATGTTACTGATTTCATAAACTACGGAAATCGTTGCGCATGAAACATATTTCCGAAGTTAAAATTTTGTTCGCAGACTATGTAGGTGATTTTTTGAAAAAAGAAATCATATCGTCCGGCTCGAGTTCTGATTTAAAAATACAATGCCAGTTTTAACGTCTCTATTGAAATGGGAGATGTAGCAATTTTGTAACTTCGGTCAGAAAAAGGAATGTTTGTGAAATTAAGAACAAATTTTGATGTTTGTTTGCTGAGTTTCTGAAATGGTTGACATATCGGTATTCTATATGACATGGAATATTTTTTAGACAATCGACTCCAGTAATACTTCCACTACAAGTCAATGTTTGCAATAGGAAACATTGTTGGAAACTTTGGTCATCAATAAGAGAAATGTATTCATAAATGCATTTCATGTCCGTATTCATTAAACCAAGATATGTAAGTAGTTTTAGAAAGAAACACAAATTTTTTAATACATAGTTAATTCTAAGGAAAAAAAAGAGAAATACATAGTAAGGTTCTAATTGCGGCTATATGTTTGAAATACAAAGGAAACAAAATAAAATAATAACCCTCTTTTAGTTTTATCTCTTTTCTTTCTCTCAATAATAACCCTCAACTACACACTCATGCCCTTAAATTTCCTTGTCATTAACCTCCCTGTATTACATACCGAAAATACATTCTATATTAACAATTTGAACATGGATTATGCATTGCACTAGAACTGCTCAACAATTACAAGAGTAATTGAATGTGCAATTGAGATATTTCAATGAGTATTCCATTGTATTTATAATAGGAAGAAATAAACTTCTAATTTTTCATTGGATGAAAAATTACATTTTTTATCCAATGAAAAATGTGAAGGGCATTGGTAGGTTAAACTATATTTTAGATTCTCTCTGACTATATCATTTAAGCCGTCTGAGACTGGAGGTATAAGAAATCATCTGGGTGATATAAGTGTCTCATTAGCGAGCCGTGATGCTCATGTGTTTGGTGGTAGCGTGACTGGTCTATTAGCCGCAGCTTGGTCTTTCCTGGTAATCTTTAATTCCTGCTACTTAAACATGTATTAGATTGTGATCGGCAACTTCTTGGCTAGAAATTGGCATGAACAAAAAACCAAGAAGTTGAAGTCCGATGTTATCGTGTAAGATCTAACTTTTGTTCCTCATCCCAATTCAATTTATGGGAGGAACCAAAATAAATTTCCATTTCCTGAACTATCCAATAATCACATTCCTAAAATACAATCTACATTCCAAAATTGCACAAGCATTTCTTATTGCACACATACTGCACACAAATTTCAAGGCTGACTCAACCATTAATAATTAAAAGTTATTTTTGGGTGATAATAAGTTGGACAATCAAATGATTAGTTAGGATATTTCTATGTATCCCATAAATTTATTTTGCAACTTCAAAGTACCTCACCGACGTGTCCTAATGCAATCAAATTTTATGCCAGTAAAATTGGTGAATGCGACGTTTCTTTTTATTATCATTTTATTAATATTTTGGGATCAATTATTTAAGGATTAAGGTAGGGGAGGATATGTGTTGTTTGAATAATAAGAATTTAGTAAGCAATAAGGATAAGAAATGGTACTATTAACTCAATGATTCACTAGTGCAAGATAGGACAATTGAAGGCAGTGAATTGTGTATTATGACGGTAACTACAAACCACCTTCCCTAGAACCATGGCCGATCCAACCCCTTCATTGCGCCACATTTCCACAAACTCCATGGTAAATTATTTGAATGAATTTTTGGAATGACGTGGTTTCTATTAATTAAACCTACATGTAATGTTTCTCATATCACAAACTCGGAAATCATTGTGCGTGAAACATACTGCAAATGAAACAAATTTGTTCCCACACTATGTAGATGATCTCTTGTAGAGAGAATACATATCGGCTAGTTTGATTTTTGATTTAAAAATGCAGTGCCGGTTTTAGCGTCCCTAATGCAATAGGAGATGTAGCTATTTTGTAACTTTGGTCAGAAATAGGAATGTTTGTGCAATTAGGAACAGATTTGAATGTTTGTTTGCTGACTTTTTTAAATGGTTGACATTTCAGAATAGCTTTTATACTATATTAAATGGAATATGTTTTAGATGATTGACTCTAGTAATTGTTCCACTGCAAGTTAATGTCTACAATTAGAAACATTGTCGGAAACAATGGTCATCAATAAGAGAAATGTATTCATAAATGCATTTCATGTCCACATTGAGTAAACCAAGACATGTAAGTAGTTTTAGAAAGAAGCACCAAATTTTTAATACAAAGTTAATTGTAAGAAAAAAATGATAAATTCATAGTAAGATTTTTCCTAGAAACCGGCGTGATAAAAAATTCAAGAAGTTTTCATTGGATAAAAAATTATGGTTTTATTCACCTATAATACGTTAAGGGCATTGGTATGTTTAACAGTATTTTAGATTCTAATATCAATTAAGCCATCTGATACTGGAGGTATAAGAAATCGTCGGGTGGTATAAGTACCTCATTAGCAAGCCACGATGGTCGTGTCTTTGGTGGTGGTGTGACTGGTCTATTAGTCGCAGCTAGGCATTTCCGAGTTATCATCAATTCCTGCTACTTCAACATGTATTGGATTGTGATCGATAGATTCTTGGCTAGAATCCGGCATGACCAAAAATTTAAGAAGTTGAAGACTTGCATCACCATGGAAGCTCTGACTTCTGATACTTATCCCAATTCAATTGATGGCAGGAATAAAAATAAATTTCCATTTCCTAAATTATCCAATAATTACACTCCTACAGTACCATTTACATTCCCAAATGACACAAGCATTGCTTATTGCATACAAACTGCACACAAATTGCAAGAGTGACTCAACTATTGATTATTGAAAGTTATTCTTTCTTGATCAAAAGTTAGACACTCAAATGATTAATTAGGATATTTATTTGTATATTGTAAAAGCAATAATCAAATTTTTATGCAAGTCAAATTGGTGAATGCAACTTTCCTTTTTCTTAACTTTTTCTTAATCTGATGGGATGGATTAGTTGGGGAATAAGGTGTGGGTGGTTATGTGCTGTTTGAATAATAAGAATTTAGTAAGTAATTTGGATACAAAATGCAACTGTTAACTAGATGATTCACTGGTGCTAGATATTCAAAGTGGTGAATTGAGTATCATGACGGTGATTAAAAATCCTCTGTCCCTGGAAATATGGATGATAAAACCCCTTTGTTTCAAGGTGGTGCTACAAGCTCCATGTTAAATTATGTACATAGAGTTTTGGAATGACGTAGTTTCTATTAATTAAACCTACATGTACTCCCTCCGTCCCTCTAATTGTGTCTTACTTCACTATTCATCAATAGAGTTGATGTAGTTTGAATTGTAAAAAACTATAGATATATAAATATGAAAATTATCGTGTGATATATCATTGCATTCATCTTAACACATATTTTTAAAATATGTAATTTTTATAATTTATTAATATACATAATTTAAGATATTAAAATTATCAATGAATAGTGTAAAAAGAGGAAGTAAGACAGAAAAAAGGGATGGAGGGAGTACTAATTGTTTATTTTAAAATTATAAAATAAATCTGTTCTATATCAATCTGCAACTTGAATTTTTTAACTCTTAGTATCTTTGGTTAATGGTATTTTCTTTCTTTTTTTTTGAGATGAAACCCATATTAATGGGGTATATTAGGGACAAAATGAAATTGAGTTTTACAAGTGTTTCAACTTTGATCTTGAATACTCTGTACAAAGAGGAAGCAAAAGGCAACCTGAATTACCTTGGCAAAAGACCACTTATAGCAATTTTGAAGGTGATTCCCTCTACCACATCTCCACTCCCTGTGTTAATGTGGAAAAGAAGGCCAGACCTCCAAAAAAGCCATAAGCAGAAAATAATAGGTTTGACAAAAGATTGAATTTGGAGAGATTTTGAATCCTCTTGGCTGATTCAAAAGTCTTGTTGCCGAAGGAGAGAACCCTAGTTACATTCGCTTCTTTGTCCACTGAAATCACTTTTTCCTTTGTTTCATGTCTTTTGTAACCTGAGAGAAAAATTCTAACATCAGTAGTATCCATTCTAAAAAACTCTAATGGCTGGAAGATGAATTTTTTCCAGATGTATCGAGCCCTTTGTTCTCTGATCTAAGTCCAGGAAGCCTAAGTCTTTTGGTTGGGATTTCATAGCTAGTTTCCTAAGCCTATCTGCGACTAGATTTCCTTCTCGAAGTGTATGTGTGATTTGTATGTCATGAAGCATAACACTAAGGCTAGAGGTCAGCTGGAAAGAGGCCAAGAGGCTTTGAGAGGATCAAATAGATAGTTCACAACTGATAGACAATCTATTTCAATACCAAATGGTCCAGATTTAGTGTTAAGGCCAACAACAACCTCTCATGTACATCCATTAGCTCACCATGTAAACTAGATGTACACATTCCATTTTTAAGACATGCAGCAATAAAGGATCCATTTATGTCTCTAATGATTATACCAATACCACATTTATTGTTGTTTTTGTGCCACGATGCATCTACATTCATCTTGAAAACATTTTCAGGTTTTAATCATTTAACACACCTTATGTTTTGCCTAGGTGGAGGTCTCAGATTATGTAACAATTCGTGTTGTATCCATATGAGATCATATTGGTTTCTTGAGGCACATGGTTTGGCATGTAATGACAAGAAGATATCCTTTTTGATACATTGAGTTATTTGAGTGATCTTTTCTTTAATACCATCAAATATGTATCTATTTCTTGCTTTCCAAAGGTGCCAACAAATGAAAGATGGAGTTAAGATGATTAGAGCCATATGTATCTTGGTATTACCAGTGAAAGTCCAATAGTGTGATAATCTATCAAAAGTAGAATCAAACTTAATGATCTAATTCCAAGTATAGCATCATAGAGTTTCCATATCTCTGTTGCTAAAATGCAAGAGTTAAACCAATGAGATAATTCACCCGAGTTCAAACAATATGGGCATTTTGATGCTAGACTGATATTTGAGAAAAAATATATAATGTCATCAAAAGGCAGCAGAGCATTTGCAAGTTTCCACATAAAAAGTAATACTTTTTTAGGAAGCCTTTTATACCATATCCTACTGAGTATTCTCATAGGTTGTTTTTGTGGATTACCAGTTCATAAGCTGTCTTGAATGTAAAATCTCCATTTAGAGCAGGTTTCCAGATGAGTCTGTCTTGTCTTTGCGTTGTGATTTGATCTTCCTGCAGAAATTGAAAAACATGATCAGGTAGAGTTTGCATCAGGGCTAAATAGTAAGGCTTGTTTGAATGAATTGAGATATTGTTAAGTCAAGAGGGATGGTATCTGGATTTGCAACATTGTGGTCCTAAAACCTATCCAATTTGAAGTTAAGAAATTAGCAGATCCAATCCCATGAACCACTCTTGTGTTGGATTCAGCCATTCCATTTAACTCTTTGATTAGATTCCAATTTTGTGATTTTCTCAAATAAAATGGAATGGACCAAAGAAATTGAGCCCAGGGAGCTTGTCCTAGCTTAAACTTCCACCAGAATTTCAAAGAGTAGGCTTTTATGATGTCCTTTAAGTTTCTAAGTCCTATTCCATTCTGATTTAATGGGAAACACATATTAGTTAAGCTTTTCCAAATCTTTTTGTCCCTGTTATCAGACTGCCCTCAAAATAATCTGTTCACCTTTTAAATTTATAAATGATTATGTTTGGGGGTTTCATCACAGCCCAGAGATGCTGTGGAATTGAAACATCACTGATTTTCTCAAGGTTAACCTACCAGCAACACTAAACCATTTGTTTTTCCATGAGTTCAATTTTCTATCATAAAGTTCTAACAAAGGTTAGAAGTGAAGTGATGTTGTTCTACTTGTGTATATAGGACATCCAAGATAAGTAAAAGGAAATTGTCCTTTTTAAACTCCCAGTATGTGCCTAATCATGTCTCCTGTCCTAAGGAGGTATGTCTGCTAATGTAATAATCAGTTGTATCAAAATTTATTTTTTGTCTATTAGTTAACTGAAAGATTTCCAGGAAAGTTTTCAATCTTATAACTGTTTGCTTAGTGACCTGGAAAAAAAATTTCATATGCATAGCTAATATGAGAGATAGATGTAGTAGATGCAGGTAGCTTGAAAAACCTCATTTTGTTGTTCTCAAAACAAATATGAAGGCTTCTAGAAAACACTTAAGAAAAAATATTTAAAAGAAGAGGAGAAATAGGGCCTCCTTGTTTAATCCCTCTTACTGCTTTGAAGAAACATACTAGTTTGGAGTTAATGATCACAGAAAACAAGTTGATGACAGATTATATATAATGAGGTTAGTGAATTGTTTAGAAAAACCAAACCTGATTAAGACAGATTTTAAGAAAGACCATTTCCATCAAAAACCTTAGCCAAATCAAACTTGAGAATACAGTTAGGAGCCCCAACTTTGTTATTTATAAATCTTGTCATCTCTTTTAGGTAACTGACATTGTCAGCCATTTCTTTACCTTTTAAGAAAGTTTCCTGATTTTTTGATATTATGGCAGGCATGAAATCAAAAATTCTCTGAACTAATAGTTTAGAGAAGATCTTGTTGGTAAAATTAGAAAGTCGGATTGGTTTGTAATCAGAAAAAGATATGGGGATCTCTTTATTGGGAATTAAGCATATCCTAGTGCTTCATATTCCAGGTGGGATAGGTTTCCATTCCTGAAGTCTAGGGTAGCATCAAGGAGGTACTGACCAATTATATCCCAGTTATTCTTGAAAAAAAATCTGATGTGTAACCATCTGGGCTAGGGGAATCATTGCGATTCAAGGAAAACACAATGAATTTAAGCTCAGTTAAAGATGGAGGGTCAGTTGGTCTCTGGTTGTCTCGAGGGGTCATGATGCAAGAAATTTGATTCATAAAATGCGGAACATAGCATTCAGATTGTGGGTTATTTTCATCAGACAAGAGTGTCTGATAAAAATGTATTGCTTCAGATTCAATTTCCTATGGATTCTCAGTCCAAAATTCCAAATCCCATCAGATTTTATGATCTTAGCAATATTTTGCCTAGCTCTTTTCTGTTTAACAAATGCATGAAAATACTTAGCATTTTCACAACACCCCCCCAAACCATTTCAGATTAGTTTTTTGTTTCCAATAAAACTTTTCACCTTTAACAGTTGAGCATTTTTATGGTTAAGCTCACTTAGGTTATTTAACGAACTTGAGGTTTCATATGCAATTTCTTGTAATCTAAGAGCATTCTATGCATTAAAACTTGCGAAAATTTAATATTTTGAAAAAAATATATTATAAAGAATCTAACAAGATATTACATGATACTCCCTCCGTCTCACTAAAATTTGTGTATTTGCCTTTTCAAAGAATTTCAACTAGTATATATATATAATAAAAATATCATGTGTAATATTATTAGATTCAACTAATATATATATATATATTAATTCAATTTTATTGTCAAAGTTAATAATATTTGACTAAATGAATACTCCCTCTATCCTTCTTTATGTGTTTTGTTTCACTATTCATCGATAAAAGTGTTGCTAGCATTGTAGAAATCTATAAATATACAAAGGTGTAAATTATTTTATGAGATATTGTTAGAATCATCAAAACACATATTTTTATAATATCTATTTTTAGTAATTTATTGTTATACATAATTTAAGATGTTAAAATTATAAAGTCACCATTGAATAGTGAAAATAAGAAGTATGACAGTTATAGAGGAACCGAGGGACCACTTCAAGTACAGATTGAAATGGGACAGAGGGAGTACCAATGATTTAATATAAAATATTATTTTTGTGGATGACAATGGATCATTATTTTATTATTTTTTGAAAATCAATCATTCCAAGATGTTAGGAAAAATGCCCATCAGCGATTACAATGAATGGAATCGACATCCAACCTAACTAGGTAACTAATATATTGTAAGGATATCTAAATTATATGTCAACCAGACTGATCGTCTGTACTATTACAAATCAGAGATCCAATAAAAAAAACTGCAACATCTCCCTCGGGGATATTAATTTGCTTCCCGCGAAAACTATGACCACTTGGCATAGAGGAAAGACCGTCTTTCTATAGGCATATGGAAAAACCGGGTTGAATTATAATTACAGAAATGTAAAGGTTTTAGTTGCAATATTAAAAATTTATTATGCAACATGCAACAATTATAAGTTTATGACCCGATTAATGCAATCCAAAACTGTTATCTTGATTTTTTTTTTCTAATTTACATTTTAAATCTTGATCTTTCTATAACTTATAAAAAAAATGGTCTTTCAAGAGACGGACCTTTAAGATTTATGAAAATATTAATTATGTATGAAAATACGATTGTGCCGAAAAACCGATGATAAGAAGGGGGCATGGGGAGAACCTTGTTGACATCTCCCATCCATGCAGCAGAATATTAGCATGATTTTAACGCTTTTTTGCATGATGACACTTGTTTCTCTTAGTTTAAATCATCAATCTCAGTGAATTTGATGCTGCAAATTTGAAATCCATTCTTGTCCCGTTATGTGTGGACAAGGCATGCGTGCGCAGTTGCGAAACTAGACCAAAATGTGAGGAAGGATGGGGTAGGGCATGGTGGATTCTGGGCGAGTAGGGGCAGGATGTATATTTACCCCTCATTCACCGGAGGTTGGGGGCAGCCGCCCCGGCTCGCCCCAGTTCCGCCATTGTGCGTGCGTGGATCCGTTTCAAGATTAATTTATCTAGCAATGTGTAATATTGTCAATTTTTCATTTAAAGTAAGATAAACTTTTGTATAACACTGTTTTATAGCGTGATCGATGATTAATACTCCCTCTGTTTCAATGGATGTGACACACTTTCCTTTTTTTTCTTTTTTGAATTTGACACACTTTCTTTTTATGGCAAGATTCGTTCAATTTCATCAACTCATTATACTTTTTCTTTCTAAATTTAATTTCATCCACTCATTTCATTCACCTAAATCCAACCATCTAAGGTTATGGTGCCACATTCAATGAAACGGAGGTAGTATGTAATATAATTAAATTTGATTAGGAATATGTAAAATTTGACGAAAGTTCTAGGCATAAGGAGGTATTTGAGTGCAAATAATAAATGTTGGGGTTTTAAACTTAAATAATTGGAGAATTGATGATTATGTATCATAAGAATCACGAGGTCAAGAATTTGGGTCAAAAAAATTTGTGGGTTAATTTTTCTCGTTATTTCCCCCCACAATGCGTGCATTTTTATTGCCCCTTCATCCCAACCAAATTTGCACACTTTCTGGTCAATTTCTTTCAGGTCATGTAATAACTTTAGTTACGTATATTTACGGTGTATTAAAATTTAGAAAATACATAATGCAAGGAATATAACAATATCCCTAATGATAATATTGATGCATATATAGTAATTGAAATTTATGGTCAAACACGTCTTGAGAAAGTTGACTAAAAAGTGTGTAGATTTGGTTGAGTCAGGGGAAGTACCAGATTTGATGTTTCATTTCTGTTACTTAATGTTACAACCGAATTCTATGATGTTTTTGAGAATCTTTTCCCATTAACATCATGTTTTTTTTAACATCAATTTAAAATAAGTACTCCCTCTGTCCCGGCCATTTCTGCAGAGAGAGAAATGGCTGGGCAAAATTTTGGAGTCATGCTGTCAGCCCACGTTTGTTTTGGCTGAAAATAAAGTTGATCAATTTGTAATCCTTCCCTCCATTTTCTACTGTTCCTATGTCTTCCCTCCTATTTTAACCCACCAAACTCCATGTTTGACTCCCTATTCATGTAAAAAATGTTGAATGAAAATGTCCAATAAAGTTACAGCCACAATTTTTTTACAAGTTCCAAATCTCTATAAATACAAGAGGTGAATACACATCTCTGCCACTATAAATCTGAAACCCTACTGAATACAACTAGAAGAACAGAGTAAAATTTCCAGAAACCAAAAAAAAATCTGGTCAGAAAACCAGAGAAACTCAATAGCAACATGTGAAATTGTTGGGGGAACCCTCAGATAAGGAGAGTTCCATCAGGGAGCCGTCCAAAGCATCCCGAAGGAGCTGGTTGCTCCTTTGATTTTTGCATCTTCCCTTTCATCACAGGGTTTTCCTGTCGGGGCAGCATGCGAGAGAAGAATTTATCAAACGAGGAGAGGCAACATATGGCGGAATTTATGTTAGAGAACCACACCAATGGGAAGATAAAGCACTCAAGGAGGCTAGAGGCAGCAACATTTTTCAGTTGTTCAATCCGCACTGTTAGTACAATCTGGGCAGTAGCACGAGCCTAGCTCAGAGCGGGGTAGCCCCTCAACATGAGGCCTAAGATGGATGGCCGCAATGCTCACAACAAGGTCAATATTGATCTTGACATTTTGAAAGCCATACATGCACATAAGAGGAGAACAGTGAGGGCTACATCCACTGGCTTGCATATAGGGAAGAGCACGTGCAAAGGACTGTTACATCGAAGATCATAAGGAGCCACACAAACAGTATCAAACCTGCCTTAACAGCCCGGAACAAAATCAAGAGGTTGGTTTTGTCTAAGTAGGCTAAATCCAGATATGCAATTCAGAGAAATGGACAATGTAATCCACATAGATGAGAAGTGGTTTTA
>JAUOBV010465335.1:0-10209 GCA_032360425.1 Rubia occidens | reverse complement strand
TAAGAAACTATTAAATCAATTAGAATCAGGTTAAGAAAGGATAGCCCTTTCTGATTGGTTTTGTATATATCATTTTCCATATCCGATTCTTCCCTGCATAACCTTTCTACTCACTATATATATGAAAACTCACAGCCACAATTATGTGTGGGTTTTACATTCTATCACATGTTATGGAAGAGTTGAACCTTACACGGCCCTTGTAGCTTGCACGGCTCGTTCCATGTCCATACCAAGCCAGGAGATGAAAAAATTAAGTCCTCGCATGGGAAATGTGCTATTGTATAGTCCGTACCCCAAGATGTCAAAGATCCAAACCTCCAGCAATGCCCCGCGTGGTATTGTGTTTCCCACACACTCACAACGGATGGGTAAGACCCCAGCCCATTCCTCGCGTGCCTTCGCACGGGCCATTTGCTTAGTACCCTTAAGGAGTAGCTCCTGCCTATGGCTGTGTGGTTTTGCATGGTTCGTGCTTATGTGACACTAGTTGGGACCTTAGAGTTTCACTGTGGTTTCTTCAAAATTTTCCTTTAGTCTCCTAGGGTCAGAGTGAGCAGGAATAATGTAGACTCTTATTTTTTTGTAGGTATGATAGAGGCTGAAAATTCTCTCTTTCTAGATTATTTCTTCTATTTTCCTTCTTGTTTGTTTCTTAGGCCAATTGTATTTAACTCTATGAATGTCATGGATTTTTAAGTTTGGGTAGTTTTAGTTTCAACCTCCTAGTTTTTCCTAAGAGTAGATAGGGAGGGAAAGAGGCTAGCCATTCTCTCTTAATTTAATTGTCCTTGTTTTGCCCAAGTTTATTGGATATAACAAATCAATTAAGTTGAATCCTTAAGGAGTGTTGATTTAGCAGGGGATTTATATTTGTATTCATAACCTGGTAGTTATTTTTTGAGATTCTAAGATCTTCTTATCCTTTAATGCTTGTGCATATTGTGTTGACTTGTGCCTTACAATCTTGTTAAATTAACCTTCCCCTTTATAGCATCGTTAAACTCGAGAAGAAGATATTTAATGTTCAAATATATAATTTGTAATGTTTCTCGCATTTTTTTACTATGCTATCTATGGGGTAGATAGTGGCAAGATCAGGGTCGTCCATAGAGATGCTGGAAATCTAAAAGTTAACTTCACACAATCACAATCGGGTCGTCAAACAAATTGTGTGTCTTTAATAACTAATGTTTCAAAACAGGTTTGGGGGGGAGGGTTATCTAACAACTAGAGCACGTAAGAACACAAGATAATAAAACTATATAAATAGCACTTGGGAAGTATTTGCGGAATATGACCAGTGTTATGTTTGGATCCTTCATTCTATCAGATTCAAGATATACAAGACTATTCTAGTGTTTATGACATGTATTGGTGCAGATGGTTATCAGTTCCCCATACTTTTGACGTAGGGTGCACATGTAATCTTCCATCGGCACCGCCTCCTTAATTAGGGGATCACAACAACTGCCCTGCCTACTGTGCATATCTAAATCCCCCCACAATTATGTACCGAGAACTCCACCACAAATGCTTCTTTTGGGCCTACGAAAGCAAAGTGGATAAAGCACCTTCTTGGTGGCTCTAGGGTTTCCAACCCTAATTTGCTACAAACACTGTTTCTATCTGTAACCCTTTGCGCCAAATTTTCTTCTGGGACTAGTGTATTGGTTGATTGCAACGATTACTTAGCGACCCGCATGCACAAAACCATACGGTCCCGACTATTGTTACCCCAAGAAAATATAGGTTTCCTTTCACGGGCATATAATTGATTTTGCCAACATGAAAGTAGACTATGGTGTGTGCCAATCTTAATGCGACAATCATGCAATTAATAAAAACATGAAGAACAAGATGACATAATAAACACATAAAATAGGTACATCTATAGAATCTCCAAAAACAAACACAAAGTTAGGAATACAAACACAAACTCCAAGTTTGTTAACTACTTTTTAAGAATTAAACAAAATATTTCATTGGATTCAATGCTTTTGGGCAAAACAAAAATGACGATAAGTAAAGAAAATATTTTGGAGAGAAGGAAGAGATCCTTCTCTATCTACCCTACTCTTAAGAGTCTAAAATAAGCATGGAACTTTAACTGGTACACATAGGTTAATATATAGTGGTAAGGAAATGGGGCTTGAAAAGGCCCAAAATAGGCCAAAAAATGCTAACTGCCCATACAACACAAGCTTTGCAACCGGAAATAATCTTAGTGGATGTGGGCTAGTACGACCCGTGTCCCCTGGCCCAACCATGTTAACACATGCTGGCTGTCCTGGCTAGGCCGTGTAGCCTTATGGTGATACGGGCCAGCTAGACTGACACAGTCGTGTAGCCTGTTGCTAACACGGGCCATATCAGCCGGCACGGGCCATTGTGTTACGGGTGACCCTATGAGGGGGTTAACCGTATGGTTTAGCCATGCTAGAGTATCACGATTATCGCTTGTTTTCCACGCACATCGTACTCAGCTTTCTTGATCCCATCACACCTACACTTTAGAGGGGAGTAGACGAATATGCAGAAAAAATACACACGAGTTTAGAATGGGAGCAAGGCTTCACAACAAGCAACAACAAGCAATATAAGACCCAAAAATTGGGGACCAAATACTCTTTTTCAGTATATTGCAAACAGATAATTGGATTTGGCTAGTTCAGTACCCCACATATATGTTGTACTGAAGTAATTACAAGTGCTAGTTATAAAATAAAAGGGAGGAAACCCAAAATAAGGGCACGCATGCTTGGAACTCTGAGAACTAACTAAGCTAAGCTAATATCTTACTTATTACAAGCAAAAGATAAGACTTCTGGGACAAGGAGCTTAAGACATGTCTTCTTGTGCCGTGACTCAACACTTAGTGCGCTGGCCTGGCCGGCGACCAGGAACTGTGTGCACATGCGTTGAACACGAATGGCTTGATGTTCAGAACAACACATCACGGACGCACAGAGGGACATCATGGGCCGTGAACGGTTAGGAGGAAGGCACTGGATAACCAAGAGGCGTGTGTATCACAGTTTAAAGAGACCGTAACATGGGGTTTCATTGAGGCTGGGTGATAAGCCCAAAACCGTAACATTATCCCCTACTCAATTCAGCGAATATTCCTAGAGCCATCAATCTTCCAAAGTGCTTTGCTACCCACAATTTTCACACATACTTTTTCCTTAAGAAGGGGGGTTGATTCATTTGCTTACGCTGGTGTACTTTGATGTAGCCGTGGTTCTCAGCTTCTTTATAGTTTCGTTTGATCTGGCTTGATTTGATTGAAGACCGAAGGAATGTCTAACTCCGGATACTGTCCGGAACGTATCATCATCCGTTTTTGTTTATGCATCCTGCCTTGTGGAACAACAAGGGGTTACTGATTAAATGTTAATTCGTATTTCCACATCAAGTTTTATAAAAAAATTGTTTAACCAACTTGAAACAGGAAGTTTGATGGGGGCGCCAGCCGGCAGATACATCTTTGGAATCCTGATCTTCTTGGAAATCGATGAATGCTTCCTCTCATCTTTGCTAAAAAAATATTCAACTCTCGCAGCCTTGGAGGTACCCAAAACAAGATCAATCTTCATACTTTCTTCAAAAAGTTCCTATGATCCATTGGGAAAACCCATTGTAGGTGTAAACCCTTTTGACCCTTCAATTCCGTTCTCCCCTCCCAAATCCGCTGAACCGGGGTCCTCATCTTGTCTTAAGAACATGATGAGATGCAAAGTCAAGATTTTTCCCCGGGTGATCTATTTGCATACATTTTAATCATGCACGGATTGGTGCGTACGATGTAAAAGAAGTTTCCGTGTGGGTATACAAAATTCATGCATCTCTCAGAAAATCCATGTTAAGGACTAAACCGAAATTATCCATTTTAACGACATTGAAATCCACCGTAGCTTTAATGGTGCCAACCTTGAACGAATATCGCATCATACACCTAGTATCGGTTGAGCTTCACTATTCAAATCCTTCATCATGTTCACAGTTTTCACCAACTTGAGCCACAATCTTGATGCCTCTATTTCACACAAATACAAATGGCTAGCTCTAGTATCGATTATCGCTCCTATGGGTTTTCCATTCATGTGTAATTCCATGTACATCAATGCTCAATCTGCATGTCACAATGGTTTCACACAGACGATCTCTAGTTTGTCAAGTTTAGGTGCAACCTTCTCCGCTCTGCTTGACGGAACCACAGCTCTCTTTTCTCACACTGCAGCAACCACCCGGTCGATCTCAAGCTCCGTTAATGGATTTAACCACCCTGGCTCTATTGATCCAACCATGGGATTACACTGCATTTTCAACGCGCTAGTGGAGGATGGTTACTCCTCATCTGACCCAAACTCCTCAACCAAATGCTCCTGAACTACCTCGCTCGGTGATTCCCTGATTTTTCTCAAATTCTCGAGCAACATATCATTGATTCTCTACTCTGTTGGACAATAAACGTAGGCATGATTCCTTTTGACCGACCCACACACAAGTTGCACTTTCCTGTTATGCTGTCTTCCCCACCTTGATTTAGGCCGGACTGAACTAGCTGGATATGCAATGGGGCTTCCCCTATTCCTTCCCGAACTCGAATTTGGCCTTTAGCTACATTCTCCACTCAAACTGGGTCTAAATTTACTCCGCTCTTTGAGAGAACCAGCACTCGCACCATTTCCCATCTTGGCAATAGCGGAACAGTTCACGTCCCTATCAACTCTCTGCGATCCTCCACCCCATAGTAATTAAGAATTTCAACGAATGACACCACTAAGTTATTTTTAGAACAAGGAGCTCTCCTTAGCTCGATTCTATCCCACAGCTTTAATTCCTAGTTGAAGTCATGGAGTTTATACGTCTCTGGATGGTCAGGAAAGTCGAGCATACAAGTCTAGAAACTCGACACGTATTCCATTCTACTGTCAGTTTATATCAGGTTCCTGAGTCTCAACGACGTCTATTCTTTCACATTGGTGGGCTAGAATTGTTACTTCACATTCAGCTTCAATTCATCCTATGTGTCGATGACTAAGCGACTTATTTTTACCTCTTCATACTGGAAGCGCCACCACACCATAGCAGAGCCCTCCAAGTACATCGTGGAAACAGAGACTCTCTCAGCATCCAAGTTCTTCTCGGTAGCCTCAAAGTATATTTCTATTTCGTACAATAATTTTTTAAGCGATCTTGCGTCATGTGCCTTGCCATATTTCCTAGGTTCGGGGAATTTCTTTTGTACATACCACAGACGTCACCGCCATCACCATCGCCCCCACCATGGGAAAAAGTTTCCACAACTTGCATGAGTATACGCACCTCTCCATTAAGCTACTCGATGGTGCCTGTCATCACAGTGACGTCCGACTCGTGAGATGCCAAAGTTTTCCTTAGCTCAGTGATCTCCTCATCCTGGCGTGCAACCATCGCATTGGCCACCTCGATATCTTTATTTATAATAGCAATATCCATTTCAGTCTGATCCACATGGTCATCTAGGCAACCAGACCCTTGTGTCTCACCAAAAAGAACCCTTTCAGTGTTCTCCAATTGATCGGTCTTTTTCGATATAGTTACGACCTCTTTCACTATAGGCTCAAGGATTTCCTGAGTTCTGATACCAACTATCATGGGTCACCTTTTGAGGCGGTTAACCATACGGCCTAGTCGTGCTAGAGTATTACGACTACTACCTATTTTCCACACACATCGCACTCAACTTGGTTGCTCCCAGCACACCATGCTTTTAGAGAAGTGTGGATGAGTATGCATCAGAAATACATATATGAGTTATAATGGGAGTAAGGCTTCATAAAAAGTAATAAGCAATATAAGGCCCGGCAACTAGGGAGAAAATTCTCATTTTCAATATATTGCAAAAAAGTCACTAGATATGGATAGCTTAGTACTCTGCATATATGTTGTATGGAAATGATTACAAGTTCTAGGTAAAAGAACAAAATGGTGGAAAAAATAATGGCACGCGAGCATAGACCTCTCATAACTAACTAGGATAAGCTACTAGCTAACTTATTAAAAGCAAAAGAGAAAACTTCAGTGACAAGGATCTTGGTACATGTCTTCTCTGGCCATGAATCAACATTTAGTATGCTGGCCTAGCAGGCGACCAGCCACTATGCACACACGCGTTGGACACGAATGGCTTGGGCATTGTGCACAACGCTTTGTGGGCGTAAAGGGGGACATCACGTGAGATGAGCTATTAGGCAGGTGGCACTAGATGACCCAGAGGAGTGTGCATTGTAGTTTACGGAAACCAATTTACAGGAATACGTTAAGCGGTAAGGAACCGCAATACAGTTTAAGCATACATAAGGGCATGGAGTTACATTGAGGTTGGGTGAAGGCCTGGCCCCATAACACATCAGCTGGTTATCTATCTTTAAGAACAAGCCAACATGAAGACATGTAGAAATAATCATAAACCGTTAGAAATAGGTAGATCTATAGAATCTCCCAAAAACCACCAAATCATGAATAAAAACACAAAACCCAAGTTAATTAACTTATCCCTAAGCATTGAACCCAAATATTTAATTAGATAAATGTCTTTGGGCAAAATAAAAATAAAGAGAAGCTTAAAAACTTCTCAGAAAGATGCAGGGCGATTTTCACCCTTACTAGGGCGATTCCCTTCCTGCAACTTCTCTTCTGCCCGATCTGGTGATTGCAAGCAATCTGCCTCCAGCTATGGGAAAATCGGGTGAAAAGAAGAAAGCACAGATTAAGGGATGCGTTTCTAGTACTCATACACCCTCAACTCAGTCAACAAAAACAAAAACTTTGGGAAAGGAAGGACATGATGAACAATTCCAAGAAAAAGATGGCCGGGAACTGTTAACTGTGACTATGGTGGAAGAGAATGTGGGCAACATGGAGATGGTAGTGGAGACCCCAAAAACAACCCAGTCGGACCTCTCAAAACCAAAGGATATGGAGGGGACAACAGACGCAGACTCAGCAGGGAACACAAGGGCGCCATGGGGGGATAGAAAAGAGGAGGATATGCCATGGACTGAACTATTCCAAACAAAGACACAGGACGAGGTAAAATTCTACACACCTGTTGAAATTGATGGTCTGGTAATGGGGAAAATTAGTAAGGAGGATGTGGCCGATAGTGTCAAAGATTGGGAGACAACAGTAGTGTGTAAAATTTTGGGGGCTTTTCCTCCTTTCTCTGTGATGAATGGCTTTTTCAGGAGGATATGGAGACAGCATGGCATTGTTAAGATATGGCTTGCAAAACCTGGCATTTTTCTGGTCAAATTTGGCTTAAAAACTCAGGCTGATCAGGTCCTTGAAGAGGGGGTTATCCTGTTTGACAATAAACCAGTCATCACCCAAAAATGGACACAAAACCTGGACTTTCAAATCCCTAAAACCGTCCCTGTATGGCTTCAGCTTCCAAAGCTGGATGTAGTTTACTGGAAACCTAAGATACTAAGCACAATATTGAGCCCAATAGGAGTCCCTCTAAAGTTAGATAGAGCAACTAGGGAGGTTGAGAGGCTGGATTATGCCAGAATCCTGGTAGAGGTTGAGTTGGGGAAGAAAGTCCCGGATAAACTGAACTACTTGGATGAAAATGAGATCATCCAAAGTCAAGACATTGTGTGTGAATGGATGCCAGTTAAGTGTAGTTTCTGCTCTATGATTGGGCATGAAGGGGAGAAATGCAGGAGGAAAGAACCTCCAAAACCTCAGAGACAAGTTTATGTGCCAATTACCAGAAATATCCCAGCAAAAACCCAGCCCAATATGGACAACTCAAAGGAAGTAGAGGAGGAGGGTACTTTCAAAAATATTACCAGAAGAAGAACATCTCTGATCAGGAGTACTAATGAAGAACCTGCTGACCTCCTGCAGTGTATCAAACCTGCAAACAGTGACCAGGCAGAATGCAGTAATAGAGGCCTGGGAGGAGGAAATATGTTTACGATCCTAGCTGACCCACCCTATGATAAGTAACATCTTAGCCTGGAATCTCAGAGGGGCAAATAGTGGGGTAAAGCATAAGCAAATTAGGGAGTTATGTCTGTACAACCAAATTGGATTTCTGGGCTTCTTTGAAACAAAGGTGAAAAGGGATAATGAAAAAAAGGTATGGGGTAATATTGGTCTAGGCTGGAAATTGGTGACCAATGCAAGGATCATTGACACAGGCAGGATATGGGTGGCATGGAGGGAAGACTATTTTACAGTGAGCATTTTGAGCATGGGGGATCAATGGATGGACATGGAGGTTATGATAAGGGGAATGAACCTGAACTGTTACATCACTATGATATATGGCAATAGCCAACAGAGGGATAGGAGCAGTTTATGGAAATTCTTGAAGGGGGTGGTGCATGATGATAAACCATGGCTGATTCTGGGGGACTTTAACAACCCACTGGATTTTGAGGATAGGATAGGTGGCCAACCAGTTCAACAACATGAACTGGATGATTTCCAATCTGTGATCCTTCACCAGCAGCTTAATGAGATGAAAACTGCTGGTCCACAATACACATGGACAAATAGGAGAAAGGAGGCTGATAGGATCTACAGCAAAATTGATAGGGCTTTGGTTAATGGAGTTTGGCTAGATCAGCTCACTGATTCGATATGCCAGGTGGTGATTAATGGCATCTCAGATCATATGCCTTTGGTTCTAAAGCTACAAAAGCTTCAGGAGAGGAAAGCTAAACCTTTCAAATTCTTCAATATGTGGACTCTCTCTACTCGGTTTGAAGCAACTGTGAAGGCTGTATGGGAGAGTGAAAAGGTTACAAACCTCACTCAACTGTTCCAGAGACTACAAATGCTAGAATCCCCCCTGAGGAAACTAAATAGGGATGAGTTCTCAGATATTGAGAAGAGGTCAGCAAAGGCAAGGGAGAGTTGGATGTATTACCAACAGGAGATGGCAAATGACCCCAGATCAATGCAGAAACAAACAAAGGAGACAGAAAGTAGGAAGGAAGCTGTTAGGCTGGCAGAAGCTGAGTACAAGTTTCTGAAACAAAGGGCAAAAGTGAGATGGTTAAAAGAGGGGGACAGACCTACAAGTCTATTCTATGCTATGCTGAAAACCAGAACATACTCTAATCATATTGTTACCCTGACAATTGGAGACAACCTGATTCAGGGAAGGGAACTTATCCAGGAACACATGGTGAACTTCTTTAGGAACCTCATGGGACAGGAAATCACACCTGAACTGAAGATAAAAAATGAGTTGGTTGAGGGTGAGCCAGTTTTATCAGTACAGCAGCAAATACAGCTGATCAAACCAGTCTATGAGCAGGAGATCTTCCAAGCACTGAGGAGTATTAAATCCAGCAAGAGCCCGGGCCATGATGGCTTTTCCAGCCATTTCTTTAAACAATCATGGAGCATCATTGGTGAGGGGGTTACTCAGGCAGTGCAGGGTTTTTTCAGTGGTGAAAAGCCACCTTCACAATTTAGCAAAGCTGTGATCAGTCTAATACCCAAGAAACCACAACCACAGAGCCCAGCTGACTACAGACCTATTTCATGTTGCTCCATAATATATAAGATGGTGACAAAGATTCTATGCACAAGGTTGGGGATGGTGATGCCTACCCTTGTTTCCAATAACCAGTCAGCATTTGTGAAGGGAAGGAATATAACTCACAACATACTGCTCACTCAGGAGCTGATCCACAAGTACAGTCATGGAGACTTGAAGCCAAGCTGCCTTATTAAAGTGGACATATCAAAGGCTTTTGACAGCCTTAACTGGGATTTCTTATTCAAGTGGCTGCAGTTACTTAAAATGCCTGGCAGGTTCTTAGACTGGATCAGGAACTGTGTCACCAATTCTTCATTCAGCCTATCAATCAATGGATCTTTATCCCCACCATTTGAGGGGAAAAGGGGAGTTAAGCAAGGGGACCCCCTCTCCCCTTTGCTGTTTGTACTCAGCATGGAATACTTGACAAAGCTGCTAAATCAACAGTTCAAAGCTAAAAACATTGAATTCCACCAGAGATGCCATAAAGTTGGGGTTCACAGCCTTCTATTTGCTGATGATCTACTCATCTTTACTGCTGCTAACTCCAAGTCCCTGCTGGGGGTGAAAAAAACTTTGGATGAGTTCCAGAAAACTACTGGTCTGGCAGTTAATGAAGGGAAGTCTCAGATATTTTTCTCCAGAATGAATGAGGC
>JAUOBV010465225.1:0-10211 GCA_032360425.1 Rubia occidens | reverse complement strand
CTTCTCTTCTTCCTTTCTCCGGGTCTTCAAAAGTCTTCATAGTCTTCAAAATGGAGTCTTCAAGGTCTTTAAATCTTCGATAATTAACTTGTCTCACGGAATTCTTATTATAAGTGACAAAAGCGATGAAGTCTCTCTCAACTCTAATAATAGGAATCCAAGGGAAAATAGATTCTTCAAAGCATAAAAGTCTACCAAAATGAGTACAAAAATGTCCCAAAATCACCATATAAAATGGACACATCATACATCTTTTACATTAACTATTTTTTTCTTACAAATCGATGAAATTGATTAAATTTTCTTCGTAGCTATCAATACCTATACATTCTGGATCAACCAACTCCTTCTATCCCTCAAGGCAACAATTTATACACGACAAGCCTTTGAAACAGGTACTTCTTGTCAAAATCTGCCACTTGTAATTTATTTCATTATTTTTCAATTTTCCTAATTCTATAGCCATTACATAATTTTACATTGTGAACAAGCACCCATTCAAGGCATATCCCTACATGGTGATATACATCGAAAAATAAAATGAGCTTGTGAAGAGCATCCAAGAGTCAGAGCGGTGGCTTTGTTTCCTAATTTTTGACCATCAGCTTTCGGGAAGAAACATCAGAGTGCATTATTCATCGAAACGTTGGTGAAGTTTGGTAAAAGCTTGGGAATGCCAAAGCAATAGCTTGGCTATCGAACTCAATAATAAATGGTTGGATTGAGTGATGTTAACTTTTACACATTAACTGCATTTACTTTTACCATATTATGTTTCAAATATTAATTAATGTTATTTTCAAGGCACCTCTAGGAACAAGTCTTCTAAACCAAAAATGACTGCTTTCAATTCGTTTCGTGTAGTACGGGAGGCTATACCACAGAAATCAAGGAGGCAGACGTCGAAGGTCATGCTAAAGCCATTCTCAAAACCATGCTTGCTACTGATACTGAGCTTTATGTGGTGCCTTACGTTAAAATGTGAGTGGCACATTTTAGTATTTCACACTTACACTAAATTATACACCGCGGAATATTTCATTCATGTGCTACATTCTTTTCAACACAGTGGTCATTGGTACTTAGTACTCATTCGTCCAAGTATAGAGGGAGTTTTACCCTTGGCTCGATGACTGGAGGAATCAAACCAAAAATCATCAATGAAAAAATCATTTCCAAGTACTTTCATTCATTTCATCTTATTAATTTTAACGTCTACAAGTGTGAGTTAACTAACCTTTAAGAATTAAACATTACCAGGATTGCATGCGAATACCAAAGGGAGAAGATAAAGATGGAACCGCCTCCGGATTACACATGGAAAATCACTAGCATCGATGTAAGTCAATCCATCCAAGAGTCCCTTCATTTCCACCATTATTTAATACAATTAAATTTAACTCAGATTTTTACATTTGCAGTACCAAAATCAGTTGGGTGGTTGGGAATGTGGATGCTACACCATCCTCTTCATGGAAGAGTTTGTGCTCAACACTACCTCTACAAATATTCTAGTGGTTGGACGATGAATTACAAATTAATCAATTGTTCTTCTAACGTACTAAAAAATTTCACTTATTTTATCATCGGCTTGTTTTAAACACAACATATATTTCCCTCGAAACAAGAAGCATACAGTGCCAATGAGATACCAGATGTAGCCGAGAGATGGTGTCAGGCTTGGGTGGACGTATATTCCACATATTACAAGACTTCTATGGACATCGAGCAGTTTCATCAAGTGTAGAAAATGGATTTCTTTTATAATTTACAGTTTTTCAGATAGTTTACTTGTGGATGGATTATGTTTTTAAGACATATTCAGTTTTAAATTTATTCATTACTCCTTTGTTAGCATTAATCATGTTTGTTTTTTTCCTCGTTGTTCTGTTTGTGATATTTCACCAAGTTTCGATCTGGATGGGCCAGTAAAATTAAAATAGGTCATTGCAAATTAAAAACAAAATTGGCATCGATATTTTAAATAACATACCGGTGCTGAAACATGATCAACCTAGTCTGAGCAAGCACCGGTAATAATTTCAATGCTGGTGCTAAAAGTTTATTATCCTTCTAATCCCTAGCACCGTTAATAAATTTGAACCGGTGCTCATATATGTTGGAAGTGGTCAACAATTAACAACCAGCACCGGTCACAAGAAACCGGTGCTGGAATTAATATATTAGCAGTGGTTGGATTCTACCGGTGCTGCTTATTTGGGTTAAGCACCACTATAGTGTTTCTAGCACTGCTATTAAATTCGGATTCTGATAAACAAGAGTCAGCACCGGTTCGTATGCGAGTGCCTTTGTAACTACGTCACCTCCATACTTAGGCACCGGTAGTCCGGGGGCCCAAAATATTGGCGCCTATGATCCCAGTGACTGGTGCCATACGGGGGTGTTTGTAGTAGTGGACGAGGATGAATCTATAGAAGGAATTGATAATAAAGATGATCTGGTACAGCAGGAAGTACGAATAGATAAAGACCTGGAGGTAAGATCTGAACCAACCTCTGTGGTAAATAAAAATATTAATGGGAAAAGGCTATGTGTAGATGTTGATATGAATCTCCTTGCGAAGACTCTGGATTGTGGAATTTAATATTTGACCGAATTAAGGGATTTGCAAACCCTACTTGGCCGCACAAATTGATCAACAATTAACCCTCGAGATTTATGCTAACTCAAAATTTTCTCGCTAGATAGTTGGTAGGATTAGCTCACAAATAAAGGGTTCCTTGTTCGCTAACTAGCCCGCCCGATTAGTTCAGAAAGGGCATTGATACTTAATTAACCCACAAGATTAAGCAAAAATGAAAAATGCTCGCAAGCAAAGAGTATGAACTCAAAAGTCTAAATTTTTTATTGATAATAATGTGTCTAATTTTTTTTGAATGGTCTCCCCTATTTATAGGGTGAAACTTGGCCAAACCCTAATCAGAAATAGAGTGGGATTCGGTAACTTCTATCAGAAACAGAAAAGACTTATGACAGATTTAAGAAGCTAAACCATATCTAACTACAATACCTAATTTAAATATAAATGATGACAATATTCATTCAAGTAAATCAATCCAAATATTGGATGAATTCTTGAACGAATCTACCTTATCTAAACTTGCAAAATCTAATTCTAATCAAATTTAAAAATGAATAGTCTAAACCCTCAATTAGAATATAACCAAAACTACTAATAATAATAAAAATAAAATAAAATGATCACACTACCTCACTAAAAAATCCAATGGGAAAAAGAGAATAGTTTTATCCTTCTAAAACCCTAATCTAGTAATAAATTAAGAAAACTATAATAAATGATATGTTGATATTGTATCATTCCCTCGGTGGTTGAAAAGCTTCATCCTCAAAATGATAATGATCTTCAAAAAAAGTGTAGATGAGTGTCCCACGCCATTCCTGCGAAGTACTACTTTTAAACGATTACTGGACTCTGACTAGGCAGTGACTCGAATGCTAATGTGGCTCTGACGAAATAACTCACGAGAAATAGAAAAACCCTTGAAAAATTAATCACCTTGCGATATATTTACTAACTCGCGAGATGAAGATATGAAGCCTTGAGTTTCACGCGTGTAAAGCACATGCCTTTCAATGACGTGCGCATGAGATGCAGGCACCCTGGTGGGTGTTCGCGCATGAGTGACACACAAACTTTTCTTCTGCGCTGAACTGTCTTCTGCGCTGGCTGGAGCGGATTTCAAATCGTCGGCAGGATCCTTACTGGAGAGGGAATAAGAGGACCACTTGATATGCCAAATGTGAAGCTTAGTGAAAGAGATCGCCGGACGTTGGAGATGAAGCTGTCGGAGAAGAAAGAACCAGATCTGAACTAACACCGAAGCTCACCGGAGACGATGGGTAAATACGTGCTTGAGGAACAGGGTTAGTTGGAGACGAAACTAATTGACGGTGGCGATGAAATTCGGCTTTTCTGATATTTTTTTCCAAAAATAAAATACGGATATGAAGGTACCAACTATTATCACCCTACGATACCAACTGATGTCGACTGATATGATGGTCGCAGAAACTTTTGCTTTGCTCTGATACCAACTGATATGAATCTCCTTGCGATGACTCTGGATTACAAAATTAAAATTTTTGACCGAAGTAAGGGATTCGCAAACCCTAACTTGGCTGCACGAATTGATCAACAATTAACCCTCGGGATAGATGATCAACTCAAAATTTTCTCGCTGACTAGACCTTAGGATCAACTTACAAATAAAGGATTTTTTGTTTGCTAAGTAGCCTGCAAGATTAGTTCACAAAGGGTATTGATACTTAATTAACCCGTAGGATTAAGCAATATTGAAAAATACTCACAAGCAAATAGTATGAACTCGAAAATCTGAATTTTTGATTGATAATAATGTGTCTATAAATTCGTGGATCCTATTTATAGGGTGAAACTCGGCCAAACCCTAATCAGAAACAGAGCGGTATTTGGTAACTCTTGTCAAAAATAGAAAAGACTTATGGCAGATTTCAGAAGCTAAAACCATATCTAACTACAATATCTAAATTAAATCTAAATGATGACCATAGTCATTCAAGTAAATCAATCCAAATACTGGATAAATTCTTGAATGAATCTACCTTTTCTAAACTTATCAAATCTAATTCTAATTAAATAAAAAATGAATATTCTAAATACTAAATTAGAATATAACCAAAACTCTTCAAAGACAACATGACCGAGTTTATGGGCGTTATTCATAATAATAAAAATAAAATAAAATGATCACACTACCTCACTAAAAAAAACCAGTGGAAAAAAGAGTATAATGTTATACTTCTAAAACCCTAATCTAATAATAAATTAAGAAAACTATAATAAATGATCTATCCATATCGTATCAGATGTGATCAGTGGAAATAGAGTACAATATAATGATATGCATATAGAGTATGTTGCGCCTGAGATGATAAATGGTGAAATTGAGATTGAAATTGAACCTGGGAATGTTGAATCGGAGATAAGATACTGGGAGAATTCATTTATTTTGCATGTGATAGGAGGAGATTTATCAATTAATGTCTGCTTTAAAGAATTATATGATGAAATTTTAGAAGCTTGTAGCACTGCCTGAGATGCTGTATAACGTAGAAGGTTATTACATACTGAGATTCAGATCCAAAACTGATAGGGATGAGGGTATGAAGAGAGGGCCCTATAAAATCTTTAATATGGCTATATTCTTGCATACATGGAAACCTGGTTTTTCTTTGAAGCAAGACATGGCGAAAACTTTACCAATCTGGGTTTAAGTTACCTAAATTATCACTGCATCTATGGGGGCCGAAGAGCTTTGGGAAGATTATATGTGCAATTGGTAATCCATTGTTCTCAGATGAATGTGCAACCAACAAACTCAGAGTATCATATGCAAGGATATTAATAGAGGTGGATATCACTTAGAATGTGCCAGAATCTATGAACATAAAGAATGTGAGTGGACAGATGATAAAACATGCAGTTGATTTGGAATGGAAACCTTTGTACTGTGATACATGTCTTATTGGTGGACACAGATATAAGGAGACTACTCTGAAGGGTAAACCAGTACAGGTATTGAAACCAAAGCTGAAGGAGAAGGAAGTGGAGGATTCTGTTGATAGAAAGGTGAAGAGAAA
The DNA here is from genome assembly GCA_032360425.1 of Rubia occidens. NCBI lineage: Eukaryota > Viridiplantae > Streptophyta > Magnoliopsida > Gentianales > Rubiaceae > Rubia > Rubia occidens. Next base: position 4,550 of record JAUOBV010465225.1, on the reverse strand, counting down.
GCAGAAAATGAATGGAGTGTATTAAAATTAGAAGCAAAGGCAAAGAGACTGAAGGAACATATCAAAAAAGGAAGGATGGGGAGATGAGGCTGAATGTTGGCAGGAATATGAGAGAAAGTAGCAAATCAGTAAACAAGGGACCGGGGTTTTGGAGTGACCATGCAGATGCCTGCTGGCATGTTCTATGATAATATCATGGAACATAAGGGGGATAAATAAATAAGCTAAGTGTAGAGAGGTTAGCTCCCGCCTCAATGTGATGAAGACAAAAATAGTCGTGTTGGTTGAAACTCAGTAAAAATAGAAAATGTTGTGGAACTGAGAAGGATACTGGGATTAAAGTGGAAATATGAAGTCAATTATGAAGCACATGATAATGGATGAATATGGATTTCATGGGATCATATTTATATGGAAGCGAGGAAGATGAAGAGCACTGATCAGATGGTTCATTGCGAAGTGGTAGATAAGAGTAGGAATCTGATATTCTGGTTGACTCTAGTTTATGCAGGAAATCAACTTAAGATGAGAAAGAAGCTACAGAGAGACATTGAGAATCTTCAAAACCAGGTGCAGGGTCCCTGATTAATTATTGGAGATTTTAATAATGTTCTAGCAAATAATGATAGAATTGGTGGCAGTGAAGTACATGTAAATGAATTGTGGGATCTAGAGCAGATGAAGAGCAGGATTGGTCTATTTAAGTGAGAGTATTGGAGACTACTTCACACGATCAAATAGGCACATGGAGGGTGTGATATGCTCAATAATTGATAGGGTAGTGGTGGCTAATGTTGATTGCGATCTGATTAGAGCATGGGCTGAAACACCAGGCTCAATCACCTCTATTTTAATGTTAGGCCTATATTTAGAATATGGAGGAAATTATGAAAATTAAAGAGAGAACTGGAAAAGAACATGCAAAAAAGTTGACCGGTGTAAAACAAAAACTGATGGAGGTCAAGGACAATGTATATGAGGCATAGAGGGACCTTGAAAGTAATAGGATGGATAAGGAGAAAATTTAAAGGGTCGTTAATTATATTGAAGAGGTGTCAAAATTGAGCACCATTGATGAGAATGTAGCAAAATAGAAGTCAAAGGTGGATTGGATTAAATTGGGAGATGGAAATAATTCTTACTTCCATGCTAATGTGAAAGTGAAAATTTTAGTAGTTGGTGTGTTGAAGATTGAAAAGGCTGATGGAACTGTCACATATAATCAGGAAGAAATTAAGGCAGCAGGGTTGGAGTTCCATGGTAATCCCGTGGGAAGAATTCAAAAGGGTTGATATTGCAGTGATCAGAAGAGGAAAAATTTTGAGCATAGAAGAAGGACAGAGGAAATTAATAGAACCGATGGAGGAAAAGGAAGTAATTAGAGTCTAAAGAGTATTAGTGACATGAAGGCCCCAGTTATTGATGGATTTGCTTCTAAATCCTTTAAAATCAATTGTGATGTGATTATAAATGATACAGTATGGTGTAAGCTGTGAATGATTTCTTTGTGAACGGGATACTGTATAGAGCTGTGAATAATACTTTAGTGCCCTACTCCTAAAACTATCAAAGAATTTAGGCCTATTTCTTGCTGTACAACTGTCTATAAACTAATTTCAAAGATCCTCACAAATAGACTAAGAGAGGTGATAGGAGAAGTAGTACAGGTAGCCTTTGTGCCAGGGAGGAACATGCATGATCATGTGATGTTGGCATATGAAATGATTATTTTGGGATATAATAGGAAAGGAGGGGGTCCTACATGTATGATCCAGATGGATATGCAGAAGGCCCATGACACATTCAATTGGAATGCCTTTGAATTGATATTGGCTAAATTGGGAATCCTGCAAAATTCATCAAGTGGATTATGTCATGTGTTTAAACAGTTTCATACAGGTATATGGTTAATGGCAGTATTACAAGACTGATTGAACCAAAAAGAGGGCTCGGGCATGGAGAGATCCAATCTCACCTCTCCACCTTGTGGAGTATATGAGCAGTAGTATGCAGACTTTAGGTGGATGTCCTAATTTTAAATTTCATGCCAAATGTGAGAAAAGTCAGCTGCTCAACCTAAGCGTTGCCGTTGATGTTCTACTGCTATCTAGAGAGGAAGCTATACAAACACTTGCGTGAGACGGTCTCACGGTACGTTAGAATGAGACGAAGGACTGATATGCAATTACGGTAGACTGGAAATCCGCCCACCTATTTTTCTCGTCAGCGCGCGTTTTTAGGGAACTTGAAGCCACGCGCGATTCCCGGCAGTTGGATGCAGCTCGGCTGGATCAAATAATTAGGTTCTGCACGGTAAATATACACTCACATGTTTATTTCATTAAAATATCAAATTTGTCCACAAAAATAATACAAACCATTTTTAGTGGACGTTATTTTTTTAATAACAAGTATTTTTAATTAAAATATCACCATTAACTATTCGATATTTTAAGTTATTTTACACAAAAATTAAAATTATTTATAGATACAGTATTTCTTTGTTATTTGAACCACTTATATTTTTTAATTATATTATGTTTTAATTTATTTAATTATAGTAATAGATAAAATCATGTGTTTGGAATGAGATTTTTATATCATATTTTTAAGTGTTTGGATCACATGTTATGACCATTAGTTCATTATTATCAAAAAAATATTAATTGAAAAGTTATTTGATTGATACTCCCTCTGTCCCATCCTATTTTGCAGGAGAAAATTTTCAGGGGAAAATTTAAACATTGGAAAGTACAACTAAAAGCTGACCATAAGTGATACATTCCCATTTCTATGTCAGTTTGAACAATTCCCGTATTAGAGGCTACTGTTCACAGTTTGACTTGATTAAATTCACTACAAACTCTGATTTTCCCCCCACTGCTGTAATCTTTTGCTCCAAATTTTAAAAACTGAAGCCAAAAGTTACACTTTACAGTTGAACCCAGTAATTTAAAAATTCACACAGTACATCTATAAAAGGAGCATTCATTGCTCATTTGAACAAAACATTAAAGGCAACATAGAACCTCTCAGAAAAAATAAAAGGGGCAGATTAAAAAGCTGGTCCTATATTTCCAGGTAACATTCTTATTCTTCTTCACTGAGCATGGCCGGAAATGATGTGATGGTTGGCCGGAATTTGGCCGACGAAGAAAGGCATCAACTTGCTGTATTTTTGCTTCAGCATACTTCTCGAGGGCGAATCAGCAGGGGCAAAAGGGATGAGGCTGTCGTAAGATGGGGGGTATCCCTCCGAACTGTTAGCCTCATTTGGGAAGGGTGAAGGAGCAGCTATTGAAGGGAGAAGCTGTGAATGCAAGGTCCCGACGTCATGATCGTGCGGCACCGAATAAGAAGCCCATTGACCTCGAAGCTCTCATTGCATTACCATTGCGAGATAGGCGAACCTGTCAGAGTATAGGTGTTGGACTACATGTAAGCAAGAGCACCATACAAAGGGTTGTGACAAGTAAGATAATCAAGAGCCATACAAATGCGTTGTTCATCCATGCCTAACTGTGGAATGCAAAACTCAAAGGTTGGAATGGTGTCTTAATCATATCCAATGCAACATGCATTTCAAAGACATGCACAACATAATCCACATTGACGAGAAATGGTTCTATATGACTGAGGCAACAATCAGGTACTTACTTGCCCCTACAGAACCATAACCATATAGAGCAACAACGAACAAAAATTACATTCCTAAGTTGATGTTTCTATGTGTTGTGAGTCGTCCTTTATTAGGGCATGGGGGAGATGTTTTATTTGATGTTAAAATAGGGGTGTTCCCATATGTTGTATATAAGGCATCTAAGAACAACAGTATAAATAGGCCAAGAGGAACCATGGTTCTGACCCCCTGTAGAATCCATTAACCGAGAATGCATTAGGAAGAAGTTGATAAATGAACTTATTCCAGCCATCAAGTCTAGGTGGCCACCTTGGACAAGCAAACATATATTTATTCAACAAGACAATGCAAGTTCACACATATTGGCAAATGACCCAGAGTTTATAGCAGCAGCCAATTCAGACAGTTTTTCAATCAAATTAGTGTGTCAACCACCGAAGTCACCAGATCTAAACATTTTAGACTTGGGATTTTTTGCAAGCATTCAAAGTTTACAGTACCAAGACCCTAGCTCCACTCTAGAAGGACTGTTAGGGGCTGTGCATGATGTTTTTTATAGGGAGGAGCCCCAAAAACTGGATGATATTTTCCTATCTCTGCAAAATGTTATGATTGAAATTATGAAATGCATGGGAGGGAATGATTTCAAAATTCCACATATGGGCAAACATAGGCTGAGAAGACTTGGAATTCTTCCAACAAACTTAATGGTGGACTCAGACATTGTAAGGGCATGTTTGGAGCACCTGGTTTCAATTGGTATAACATACACAGTTCAGGACTTGCTGCTCAGCATGGAGATGATGTAGGAAGTGCAGTTGCAAAATATTTTGGAGGTTGTGCTTCCAGATGTAGGATCTAGGGTAAACATATCTTTTGGTTTTCATAAACATGTTTATAGGGCAACCTG
>JAUOBV010465118.1:0-10211 GCA_032360425.1 Rubia occidens | reverse complement strand
AATGTTTTGTACTCTTACCTCTCTACTTTTTTATTCTCATGGTGAAGGGGTTCAAATCTTCACCATATGGATAACATTAGGGTCATGTTGACGACCTTAAACATACAGAGTTAAGTCGTGCCGAAGACGCAGGTAAGTTCGGCTTTTATTTTGGTTTTTGTCATTATTTCTTGTGATTTTATCTTGTTCATTTCACGGAATGTTTTTCCGTGATTTTATGGCAAGATGAAGTGCATTGCATTGGAGAAGATGAAGGAATGATAGCCATAACAAAGGGAAGAAAGCTGGGAAAGTTGGTAAGAAAATTCACATATGCTGGGAAAGTCTGTCTGTCGCGAGTTGCGACAGAGATATTGCCAGTCGGAACGAACAGGGGAAATTTTTATCTCCCAGTTCCAGTGAATCACCAGTCATGACATTGCCATCGCGATCGCGACCAAAATTAGGACAAGAATCAAATATTTTGAACTTCCAGATCTAATTTTTAGCAATCGCGATCTAGGTATCACGAGTTGCGGCAGATCGTCGTGAGTTTTGACAACCCAATAGCGATCGATATTGGAATTAGAGAGATTTTTGAAAATTTGCAACTCCCAGGTCCATATTTTTTCGACCGCGACTTACCCATTGCTAGTCGCGATAGATTTTTTGCAATCGCGATGCCTGTTTAACTGTTCATATGCTGTTAAGTCCCGCATCGTGTCTCGCAACACTTTTCATATAAGGCAGACATGAAGGTGCAGAATCCTTATTTTTTCAGCCTCTTTCCTTCTTCCATTTCTTCACCACCACACCTTCACACATTTCTTCACCATTTTCCATATATAGAACTGATCATTCTTGCACCTTTATATTTATCTTTGTTGATTGTAGTGTGCCAACTACATAATTGTGACTATGATTATGCTTGGATATTTGTCGATATATGTTGGATACATTTTTATTGGATGATTTCGTAGTTGCAAATGCATGAAGAAGTGGTTGTTCTTTCAGAATGTTATGGTTATTAATTTTGAATGTTGAACCTAACATTTAAAATCCTTAAGTACTTGTAAGTTTGATGTTGTTCTCTGTGATGTTAGTCTAGATAAGATTTTGCCAAGGAGACAATATGTTGCTCGAGTGGTGAGTTCTTCTGTGGCATTTCTACCTCCCCTTCCGATTTTGGTACCAATTTCGGAACCAAATTCAGACAAATGCATGGGATTGTGCCATACAACCGAACACTATGTGGAGAAATGGGAGTCACTTTACCTCTTACCTTGAGTTTTATCGTTCTTGTCTTATATTTTTACATTGAAGGCAATGTAATGTTTTAAGTATGGGGAGGGGTTAAAGGATTTACATGAATGTATGCTTGACATTGGAAGGTTCTTGCTATTTTTGATTGGAAAAACATGGAAAAATGAAAAATAAAACCCCGCTAAGTTGAAAACCCGAGAGGGCAGTTATTGCAACATTGGGGGCCCGGAAGGTCAAAAACCCGAAAAGGTGGCCTAGGTTAAAATGAGAGGATAAATGTGGGTGATATGTGAGCCTAATAAATATGATGTGTGGCTAGGATGAAAACCAGAAAAGGCTACTAGGAAAAATTAGAGAAAGAGAAAAAGGAAATTTTGTTAAAAAATCAAATCTACTCATTTGTCGGCGTTGGAGTCAAAAGGTTGCGGTTGATATATGGATAAATCGGGTAGCCTAACATCATAAGAGTTCTTGGGATTGGGAAACTTAGTGGGAAAATGAAGTGGGGTTATAAATTCCTAATTCTTCGTGTACTTCGTTTTGGTTATATATTGGTATGAAGTAAAGTACGTTCTTGAACGTCTCATATGGTTTTGACTTAATTTTATGTCATTGGATATTGAGATTATTAATTCGGGACATGAATATGTTTCTATGGGTATTAATGAATTGATAAGTGGTAGGTTTGGTTAGATTTAGGAATTGGGGTTGTGTGAAGAAAAATTCTCATTTGATCTTTGATTTTGGGACTTATGATATTGAGAGTTTTTGTGAGGCTTTGATTTGGGGGAATATTAGTATTAGGATGGGGACAAGTGAATTTATTTTGTTCTTGAATCTTTTCTTACTCGAGGATGAGTAAGGTTCAAGTGTGGGGAGATTTGATGTGTCTATTTTATACGGTTATTTTGGGACTTTTTGGATTCACTTTTGTACACTTTTGTGCTCTAGATGTGGTATTTTGCCTTGAAATTCTCTAAGATGATTTAAGAGTTTCCTTTTATTACTTTTCTAGGGGATTTTGTGTGAAAGGAACATGTTGGAAGACTTCGAAGACTTCGAAGACTATCTTTGAAGATTTTAATACCTTCTTTTGAGCTTCGAAGACTAGAGGGATTAAAGAAAAGTAATGTGAAGAGGAGGACTTGAGATAAGAAGAAGAAAGAAACCAAGATGCTGAATTTAGGCTCGCGATTCGTGAGGAATGTGTCACGAGTCGCGACAAACGGGTGGCCAGAAATCTCTCCTTCATTTTGTACTATAAATACAAAACCTTATCCTCTCTCTCTTCACACTCTTCTTCCTCATGTATGATTCTGGGATTAAAACCCTAGTTTTCTTCTTCTTCTCTTAGTTTTTGTGGGTTAGTTATGTATTGTCATTATCTAGGTTAGTAATCTCCTTGGATGCAATTTATAGAGGCTTCATTATCCATGTCCTGAGAATCATTTCTATCTATTTAATGATTTCTCTATTGTGCATTTATGAAGCTTTGATGTTTGTTGTTAATGTCATTTATTTGATTGGAAGTTTGAGTATAAGAATTTCTTGTATGATGACTTGTTAGGAATGGGTTAAAGTAGCTAATTTCCCCTCTTTTAACATGTAATCCAAGAGCATGAGTTAGAGCTTCTAATTAGGTTTATGCTTTGATAATTTCTAGATGAATGTGATGATGTCAAACTCTTTGTCATGTTTGCTTTATGTAGCAAATAGGAGAGGTCTATGAACGTTGAACGTTCTTGACTAATCTTGTGTGAATGTATGAATCGGTTCAATGCTTAGACACGGTGTAGTGTTAATAAATGTTACCAAGCTTGTTGGTTCTTTGTACGTAATTCCATTAATGGGATACTTTTAGGTGTTGATCGACTAAAGGAGTCATTAGTGAGGTTTAGCATGAGATGTCGAATTCACTCTTGTAAACTACTATCAAAGAAGGATAAAATATTTATCTTCACAACAAGTAGTTAAAGTAGTGAATAGGCCGTGCATTCAAGGATAGATAAAAGGTTCGGGAGCCGATATCAATTGCCCCCAAGGCTGTCATTTGTAGTTTTTATCCTTTTTATTAGTGTGTTGCATGATTAGCATAGTTACTTGACTTTGCATGTTGTCTTGTCTTTAAATTCATAATTTAGGAAAAACCACCCAACCTCCCTCCCCCCTCTTTACTTTCTTTATATATCTATATATCAATATTTGGGCTTGTATCCACCCATATATCCATGAACCCTTAGGAAAATTCCTCTTCTTCATGGACAACCCCGATTTGCCACTATCTACTTAATTGTATTTAGTAAGCATTTAGGGCTTATAAATTGTAACTTTGAGAGGTACGGCGATGACATCCCAATGCATCTCAAGAAGAAGATGCTGGAGCCAGATAAGTTCAGCAGCAATAAAGGAAATGGCTCTATATTCCGCTTTAGTGCTAGAATGAGCAACAATTGATAAGATTCCCTCCAAATAAAATGACGAAGCCGTGATGCGATCTACAATCAATTGAGTAACTTCTGACAGCAGAAATCCATGTATGACATTCTGGCATGGAGTAACACATTACAACTCTCCCAGCAGAAGTTCATCTATGACATTCTGGAGCGGAGAAAGCCACTAGCCGAGAATCGCGATCAATCTGAAGAACCAAGCCGGAGGAAATAGTGCCCTTGAGGTACCTAAGGATGCATTTAACCGCACTCTAGTGACCTTCTGTATGAGAGTGTAGGAATTGGCACACCAAGTTAACAGTATAGGAGATTTCTGGACAAGAGATAGTGACATAGTGTAGGGCAGCAACAATACTACAATAAAGAGACGAGTTAGGAAGAGCTTTACCAGCTGCAACTAGTCAAAACCCTAGCACATCCAGAGAGAAAATGGGGCAAGCACCAGACATGTTACTCTGGTCCAGAATGTCATAGATGAACTTCTGCTGGTAGAGTTATAACGTGGGACCCTGTCGAGAGACCTCAATGCCCAGAAACTAGTGAAGAGAACCAAGATCCTTCAGTGTAAAGTCACGATGAAGAATACCAACAAACTCATCAATAAAAACAACATGAGATCCAGTGATAACAAGATCACCCACATAGACCAAGATGTAGACAACATAAGAACTGGACTTCTTGATAAAGAGGGATGGGTCGGAGACACATGCCTTGAAGCCGTGATGAACAAGAAAGGTAGTGAGGTTCTGAAACTATGCCAGAGGGGCTTGTTTTAAGTCGTAGATAGCTTTACGAAGCCTGCAGACATGAGAGGGTTTGTCTGGAGCAACAAAGTCTTGCGGCTGATCCATAAAAATAGTATCAGTAAGATCACCATAAAGAAAGGCGTTATTGACGTCCACCTACCGAAGGGGCCAACCAGCCGAAACATCTAAGCTCAATACAGGTGGATAGTGGTGGGTTTGACCATTGGACTGGAGGTGTCAAAGTAGTCGACGCCAGCTTCCTGGTAAAAATCTTTAGCCGCAAGACGCACTTTGTAGTGCCCAATGGAGCCATCAGATTTCCTCTTAAACCTGTACACCCATTTACAACTAACCACATTAGTATTCAAGGGATGCGGGACTAAGTTCCATGTCCGGTTAACCATTAAAGCATCATATTCAATCTGCATGACATGCTGCCAGTTTAGGCCTTTAAAGGCTTGATGGAAAATTTTAGGTTCAGGAGAAGTTGTTAAAGCAGTAGGAAGAGGAATTTGGTGGATAGGAGAGCTTTGGGTTTGAGAGAGTGACTGGATGAGCAAGTAGTCATGGTATGAGGGGACTGATCAGAGGGGCAAAACCAAATAAGAGCATTAGGATAGGGAGGTGGTTCTGTATGAGGAGGTGAGCACAGGGGAGGTGATGATGAAGACAAAATGGGAACCTCCAGAGGAGTAGGTGGTAAATGAGGAAGAGATTGTGGAGTCATGGTAGTGGGGATCGAAAAAGCTTGACTAAGAGTGGATAATGGAATGACACGGGAAGAGGGTGGTGAAGAGGGCCTTGGAGAGGACATATATGGATAAGGAAATACCAATTTATCAAAGATAACAAATCGGGAAATGTATGTGCGAGAGATGGGTAGATGAAGACACAAATATCCCTTGTGTTTGGAACTGTATCCGAGGAAGATACAAGATATATATATATATATTCCAGTTTGCAGGTAGTGTAGGGGTAAAGGAAGGGGTAGCATAGGCATCCAAAGGAATGGAAAAAGATGTAGTTAGGTACTTTCCCATAGAGACACTGGTATGGAGATTTGTGAGAAATGACAGGGGTGGTGGTGTAGTTGATTAGATAGACAGCTGTATAGAAGGCTTATTCCCAAAATTTGTTAGGCAGACGAGAGTGAGCAAGAAGTACCAGGCCTTTCTCAAAGATGATTCGTTTGAAACGTTCAGAAGAGCCATTTTGCTCTGGAGTGTGGGGACAAGAAACTTAATAACGAATGACATGGGAGGCAAGAAGGGTAGAGACATTGCAGTATTCACCGCCCCAGTCTGATTGAAAGGCCTTGATGTGGGTAGATAATTAGGTGTTGAAAAGTTTAAGAAAGAGTTCAACGATGGAATAAACTTAAGATTTGGTGGATAGAAAGTAGAGCCGAGTAAATTTGGTGCAGTCGTCAATAAAACTTAGATAATATCGACAACCAGAAGAAGATAGCTCAGATAAGGGACCCCAAACATCAGTATGAATTAAATCAAATGTTTTTAAAGAAACACTAGAACAAGATGACAAAGGTAAAATATGGCTTTTTCCAAGTTGACATGAACCACAAACTTTGTCTAGTTTATTACAAGAAATAGGGAGATTGTGACTAGAGATAGTGCGACGAAGAATTGACTCGTGTTGATGGGCTAAACGATGGTGCCAGCATCAAAGAGAGGTCCGCTCAATGTGAAACACAGCAAGGGAACAAACAGTGGATGATGACGCGGGGGGGGGACGAGGGCGGAAGGCAGTAGAGGTCATTTTCAACGTTCCCCGTAAGAATTTGTCCTTGAAATTTTTTAACAAGGAAATGGTCTGAATGAAGTTCAACATAAACCTTGTTATCACGAGTAAATTAAGACACACTAAGCGGGCTTTTTGTAATTTTTGGAACATAAAAAATGTTACGCGTGTCTAAGGGTTTAACAACATGATCAGCATGAAGAATAGAATTGCCAAAATGAGTAATCAGAAGAGAAGTACCGTCCCCGACTGTGAGTTGGCCATTACCATTATAGGTGCTCTGGAGGGAGAGATTGCCAAGATCGGGTGTCACATAATGAGTTGTGCCAGAGTCAACGTACCAATGATCAATACGATCATATGGGCTGGAAGCAGAGGCAATGAATATGGACTTGCCAGCGGGAGCATTCCGGAGTCTTGCTGCAACATTGCGATTATTGGGTGGGAAATGGCACAGATTGACCCACTGGCAAGTTGGGCACTGGCTATCTGGCTGACGTTCTGGAGCAATTGCAGTTCAATCACTAGCAGCGGTGGATTCCTGTGATGACATTAGATGTGAGCGGTGACTGGCGGTGCGACTGGAAGTGTTTTCCAACTGTAATTGGAGCAAGGAAATATCCTCCTTCTGACGTGACTCCTTCTACAGCAGAATTCCAAGGAGTTCATCGAAAGTGATCGGTTTAGTGCGCAGGGAAATAGTGTTTTTGAGTTTTCATATCTGCCTCCCTTTTTTGGGACCTATGGATAAAGCCTCTTTATATAGTTGGGGGAAGGGGGAAGAGAAGTTTAAAACCCATAGGTGAAAACTTGAGTCAGCAGGGAGGCACAGCATGTGCCGCCTGGCATAGACCGTGCCAGTTACTATGGGATTGAACCATGCATAATTATATTCCCGTTCTTTAGGTCTTGATTTAGGGTGTCAAAGCTAGAACATCTTCCGGGACGTCTTTTCGGGCCACTACAAGAAACAAGACCTTTTACCTCAGTTCTACAGGACTTTTTACCTTGTTTTTAGTCCCAAAAAAATTAAGTAAATACTGGTGTAGCAAAAAGTACATTTTTTACCTCGGTTCAAAATCGAGGTAAAAGGTATTTGTTACCTCAGTTTTGTGAACGATGTCGGTAGGTTTAGTGACCGATGTAGGTCCAAGAAAAAAGGCTGAGATAGAGGAACATACCAGCAACTTCAGTGAGAAAGAAGCTAGACGATGTGAAAGGAAATGTTGAGACTCCGTGCAGGCCGCCATCGATCTAAATAACAGTGATGTCGTTGATGCTTGTAAGCAACATTGCGCTCAGTGGTGCACCCATGTCGTGTGCATGGTGATGTGGAACGATGACAAATACGACGTCATTTTGCTGGTGATCTCGCAAAAAAATCAATGCCTATTTATGTGACGTCAGTCACACTTAAAAGAGAAAAATAGGCTGAAATTGGCCCAGATTAATTTTTCTCTGGACTGTTTAGAATGTGTATGGGCCGCATGGAAGTCCCTAAATGGTCTAACCGCGTAATATATATGGAATTAATTGTGTGTAATTCTTAAGAAATAAGAACGAAATACTTCAATATTTTATGAAATATCTTGTCGTAACCATAGCACAGGTGTTAACCATAGCTCGAAATACTTCAAGGGCAACGATTTTACTCACAACTCCATCACTTTTTTTCCTTGAAACGTGATTTATTTACTGTTAATATATCACATGTATGATTTAATTATTTGTAATTTAACCTTTCCAATTGTATTCCTGAATAATCAATAAAAGTTTATTATTCTTGCATGTGTAAATTGCTCATTCAATTATAATTATTTAATTTTCTCGTGATATAATAAATGTATCTCCAACATATTGTTTATATTTTATATACTAACATTCATCAGCAATTTGTACTCCTTAGCATCTCCAACTTCAAATCTTTAGCATGCAATATGATGCTAAATGTGGTCCACTCATTAGCATCACTTATTTTACATACAGACATTCATCATCCTGAAGTTCATTGAATCGCCTTGAAGCCTACTACGATGATTTTCAAGAAAGATGACTACACTATGATTTTTGGATATACCTACAAATAATTCTTCAAGCACATACAAGCTATACTTAAATCACCTACAAGTAATACTTCCAGCACTTACAAACCTTCCTTGAAGCACCTTCGAGCTATGGTTAACACTTGTATTTTTCTAACTTGTTACTGAAACACTTGCAAGTAACACTTGAAGAGCATACAAATTATAACATAAAGAACATTCAATTAAAATTACAAGCACCTATAAACTATATTTAAAGCCCCAACAACTATAAGTTGGATTATCGACAAGTTATAAGTGAAGCACCTAATTACTATATTTGAAACACCTTCAGTTTTAACTTCAAGCACCAAGCTATAATCTATATTTGAAGCACCTACAATTTTAAGTTATACTATCTACAAGTTATAAGTGAAGCAACTAGTCGCTATAATTCAAGCACCTTCATTTTAAACTTCAAGTACATATAAACCATACTTACCTTCGACATATAAGAAGCACCTCTTATGAATAATTTTTCCCAGGTGTTAATGAAGAACCTACAATCAACATGTCAAACACCTATAGGCTATAGTTGAAGCACCTACAATACATGTATAAAGCACCTCTTATGTATAATTTTTCTCAAATGTTATTGAAGAACCTACAATCAAAATGTGACTATAGGCTATACTTGAAGCACGTAACAACTATACTTTAAGCACTTGAAATAACAAGGCTTTGAAGGGAATTAAGCAACGAGAGATTAGCCAGAAACAAAAACCAAGAGGAACAAACTAAATATCAATCCCAACGATAAAACTATATTAGAATATGCTACATATGACCAGAACATACAAACACCATGTGTTAATGCATGGTTTTCTTCAACCTCTCCGTTAGTAGTACTACCTTAAGTTTTTTGGTTTCTACGTCGGTGAAAATAATGGGAAAATAATTTGAATGATGGAAAGTGTGTTAATTTCTTCCATTGATAATATGAGTATAAATAAGTAAATACAGTTACAAGATCCCATATAAGAAGGGATTCAAATCAGATTCTAGTAACCACTATAGGATAACTATGAAAACTAAGTCAATACAGTAAATATATATATATATATATATATATATATATACAGCTAACACCCCCCCCACAAGCTTATGGATGAGTGCGAACATGAAGTTTGGAACCGAGAGTGAGAAGATGTTGATTCCCAACGTCTTTGGTGAAAATATCTGTAATCTAATTAAGAGACTGAACATGTCAACAACGAGACCACCATAGGCAACATGTTCCCGTACAAAGTGATAGTCAATCTTGATATGTTTGGATCGCTGATGGAAGACTGGATTGGCCGAGAGAAAAGTAGCACTTAAGTTGTCGCGGAGAAGAATCGAAGGTAGTTGGACCGGTGCATGCATGATGTGTCCATTTTATACGATTATTTTGAGAATTTTTGGATTCACTTTTGTACACTTTTGTGCTCTAGATGTGGAATTTTGCCTTAAAATTCTCTAAGATGAGTTAAGAGTGACTTTGCGCTTTTATTACATTTCTAGGGGATTTTGTGTGACAAGGCAAATGTTGGAAGACTTTTAAGATATATTTGAAGATTTGAAGACCTTCTTTTGAGCTTTGAAGACTATAGGAATTAAATAAAAGTGATGTGAAGAGGAGGACTTGAGCCAAGAAGAAGAAAGAAAGCAAGATGCAGAATTTAGGCTCGGTCGTGAGTCACGACCGAGCCTAAATTCAACATCTTGAGCGAGAAATGTTTCGCGAGTTGCAACAGACGAGTGACCAGAAATCTTTCCTTCTTTTTGTACTGTAAATACCAAACCTTATCCTCTCTCTTCACACTCTTCTTCTTCCTGCGCAATTTTGCACTTAAACCCCTAGTTTTCTTCTTCCTTTTTTCTTAGTTTTTGTAGGTTAGTTATGTGTTGTCATTATCTAGGTTAGTAATCTCCTTGGGAGAAATTGATTAAGA
>JAUOBV010465007.1:0-10212 GCA_032360425.1 Rubia occidens | reverse complement strand
TGACTGCTCCAGTCCATACAGCTAGCGGTCCTCAACTTCAACATCATTTCAATGACGAAGCTAGAGAGGATATGGAGAAGGATTCTACAGAATGAATTCAGGATGAAGATTTAGCAGCGTCTACTCATGTGCTTGTAAGAAGACGCACATCCCGAACCATACGACCGAATCCATGTGGAACGGGTGGAAAACTTTGTTGAGGGTGTCATTATTACATTCGAGACTCGTTCAACAAACATTGCACTACTAATACGTACATTTCTACCAAACCATATAGGAATTTATTCATATTTTGTTATTATTATTGTCCACAAATTAAATAAACATTCAATATGACTACTATTCTATTTCTTACATTGAAAATAATCATTAATGACCAATAAAAAAAATTCAAATAAAAACAGTACTAGGCAATTCGAAATTAAAAAATACTAGGTTATTCAAGAAATTATTAACCTATTAATTCATAGGAATATATGTGTGTGTGTGTATTAAATTAAATAAATGCGTCCTCTTGATTTCTATTTTTTTCTAAAAAACATTCTGGAAAAAAGAAATTAAATATTTATTTAAATTAAATTAAAGGATGCATTGGAAGAATGCGTCCTCTTTATTCATTATTATTTGTTTAATATTTTCATAAAATTAATCAAGTAAAAAATAAAAAAAATTCACTTCAGAGGACGCATTCTTGAAATGCGTCATCTTCATTTATTTATTTTTTAAAAAAACCGAAAATTAATCAAATTAAAAATTATTTTATATGAGTAATTCTTGAAATGCGTCCTCTTTATTATTAATTTTTATTAAAAAATGAGGAAAAATTAATAAATTAAAATTTGGGTTGAAGTCGCATTATTGATATGCGTCTTCTTTATTTTTAATTATAAAAAAAATCAAAATAATTAAAATTAAAATTAAAATTCGGGTTGAAGATGCAATATTAAAATGCGTCTTCTCATTTTTTAATTTTTAAAAAAAATTTCAAATATAATAAATAGAAAATTCTCCCCTATGCGTCCTCCCCTTTATTTTCACTTCTCAGAATAGCTTTATTGAGCATCCAATTGTGATCAAATCACCCAAAAAATAATGGACTCCGGAAAGTACCAGAGGTGCTCTAGCAAAAGAGCACTCAGTAGCTAATATGTCTAATTGTAGGCACCAATAATATATTAACGTTTCTAATTATTAATCTAATTTTTTTTAAAATGCATAGGACCTATCTTCTACTTAAGTCAATATTGTACACCTAATGTATGAAGAAAATTTGTTCTTTCCATTTTTGTCTTCAAAACATTGAACTAGAACAACACACAGTCATTTCACGTGGGTTGTAATCTTAATTTGCAAAAATAGGATGTCAATTTTAAATGGATATCCTAATATGACAACATATTAGGTTATTCGTTCGTCCATTTTTTTTCAAAATTTTAAAAAATTCCATTGATTTTTTTCACTTAAAAAGAGTAATAATATCTTTTCTTTGTTTTGTTTTTCTAAAGCAAAGTTATTCATTCTCATTAATTATAAGAACGTTTTATATTTTTGTGCCAGATTTAGGCCTCACAACTCATAACTAACAACTATAACTAATCTTTTTAAATCTTCCTACACTTGAACACATAATTTGCTCACACACTATGGAGTGAGTCTCCCATAAATGAACCTATAATGAGGTTCAAGTGCCAGATTGACAGTCTGCTACTCGTGCCGCTCCTCCAATCTTCATCTTCACCAAGTTGCAACAGATCTGTTGTTTTGAAGAGGTTGTAACTGGATTTCTCCAATCAGCGGTGGAAAGTGGCTATTGGAGGAGGTTTAAGGGCAGTTCCGCTTTGATTTGAACCTTTCTGGTACTGTATGCCTCCATAAATGTTCCTTATTGGTTAGGTTGATCCCCAATGGATTGCCACAACCCGTAGTTCCATTATTGAGAGCCTTTTTTCGAGGTTGTCAGTGAATTTCTCCAATCAGCGGCGGAACAACCTAAATCTCGCCCGAGTCACGAGAGCACCAACAACACACCTAAAAAATAAAGACATAAACATAAGTAAAAGAAAATTTAACATAAACCCTGCTTTCATCTAGGGAAATCATGTTTTAGCGCAAATCTTTTACAACCCAGGAGTATGTATTGCCTGGGGAACATCGCCCTCAAATCCACCGCAAATGTGGTACTACAGACAAATGGGAGCTCCGTTATATGCTAGAAACTCTATTTGACGAATAGATACTATTGCAGAAAGACATGTTTTCCTATTTTTCAGTGAGACACACCATGTACCTACCACAAGAGGACCTATTCTGACTACTTCCCACAGCCTATTACAACTGTCAAAGGGCCAAGATCTGAAGAAGCCATTTTAGTAGCACTGCCAGTCACGGATGTTTGCCTCCAATAACCTCCCTCCACTGCCAACCACCACCGGCCACCGGCGCCCTCCGGTAGTTGCCATCGTGGACTGCCTGAACCATTATTTAATGTTCGTATTTTCATTTTATCCCTTTCCGAGCTAGATTTATACGCTTTGTGCCAGCTAGGGTCGCTACTCATTCCGTTGACGATCGTTTTCCCATCGGTCACCTTCCTTCTTAACTCTGGCTATTCGCTCTTGTCGGCTCCGACTGTCTGTCACGAGGAAAAAGCACCAATATCTGGCTTGAAACCAAATCAATCTGTCGAAGAAGCTCATTGGGATCTAGTGCGTGGCCCTCTCTCGCTGGGATCTGGTCAATCTCGTGTGTGCACTACATTATAAGGTCCAGTTTTCTTCACTCTAAACACTTGTTCCGACTTCAAAATTACTCTCAAAACTTCACTAAAGTAAACAATGGACACATCATAAGATACTCTCAATAGCGATTATAGCCCAACCATCATTTATCATACTACTTTAGACAGTGATTATTCACCAACCGTCATCTAACGGATTATTGGAATCGTATGTTTTCAACCTATCTACCGAAGCACATGTTCCTAATTCCAAACATAGGATTGATGGTGGTTCAATAGAAAAAACCCATAACCTTTGTGTAACAAATTTGTTAATGATGGTTCCTTCACTAGTGGTTAATACATGATGCATAGAGTTGAAACATCATGGATTGTTATGTAAATAATGTCAGTTATTTTTAACCTGCCATTACTTTAACCAAAACACAGTGGTTGGTTTTAACAGCTGCACAATTCGACTTGATTCAATATTAGAACGTATATCGGTCACTACTCCCGAAGTAAGAAGTTAAATTTCTTGTGTTGTAGTTATAAACTAAATTACACTATGGTTATTGATGTGGTTAATTTCTTTAGAATGATGATAGTTCCTGATATCATCTCACGCAAGCCCCTTCTCTCCCGGGTTGATTCCGGTACATGCAATGGTCCCGGGTTGATCTGGGGGACGTAATTCTGACGCTTAAGTCAGTATAGCAGCTTGGTATATGTATCTTTACGGAAATATTTTCACTAACATGATATCAGTGTTTCTCGTCTTATTTATAGTATTCAAGGGATGAAGGATCGTGGTCCAGTTATCACGGTCTTTCCTCTTAGATCGTGTCCCGCTTTGTGTGCAACCTATCTTACATGGAGTACCACATCTTTGACAAGTGGGATTTCCACTACATTCGCGACACAACCGATTAGTTTTGACGTTTACCATGTCCATTGAGTTTATGGTTTTGTCAAGAAAACTACCTTAATTACACCTATCCACGAATTGGTATTAACTCGTTTCTTTGTGCACTATTAAGTAGGCCAATTTAGGCGGGTCTAATATATAATAAGCCCCCTAGCCATGAAATCATGGTTCTGAGCATGACAAGACTCTGGGGCCGATAGGTCTATTTTGTGTTTGTCGGAATTGTTGCACAAAAGGGATTGCTATAAGATATGTTTAATAGTCTCGAAGTGTTAAGTATGTAAAGTTGAATGGCTTTGTGGGTAGAGTTTGAACGGTTACCCTTTTTTAGTTCGATGTTATAAATTCTGTTACTAATAATCAACTAGATTGTTTTAAATGAGATGTGCCTTTTCAGGATAGTCTCATTCCGTTTAATATTTCAACAATATTGCGGCTAGTCTTTTACTGCTCACATAGAGCAAGATTCGTGCATTATATATTGAAATTTATATTGTATTCATTATTAACCGCGCTTCCAAAAATTAAATTTTGACGGTTCTTGACCCGCACTAGGCGGGATCATTCGTTTTACCAAATTATCCGCGGAGTGAAAAGTGTCAAAAATAAGATTTGTAATTGTTACTCCCGTACTCACTACTAATCACAATAGAATATCTAGGGAAATGGGGTCATCTATAGAGATACTAGAATTTTAGGTAAGCTTTACAAAACCACTAATGGATAAGGCAACATTAGAAGGCGATTCCATCAGAACCGCATTTATTCTAGGTCTAAAATCCCTTCTGCATTCGGAACCCCCTTCCCGGTCACCTTTTTCATTTTAAAGATGGTTCAAAATCATTTAAAATCACTTCCTCCCTTAACGGTAGTCAATTAAAGGTGGCTTCACTTGTAGAAATGACTTGAATTTGGGTTTGAAAACACTTCAGAGTTCGGAAGTGTTATCCCAGGTCACTCTTTTATTTTAAAGGTGGTTCTAATGGTAGAACCACTTTTAAATGATCTCTTTTTGGCCCATGCCTTAGGGTTTTCTATCCCTTTATTTTTTTACTCGCCCACCTTTCTCTTTTCTACTCCAATATTATTTCCAAACCCGCCTCCTTCTTCTTTCACTCATTTTTCACTCCACCACCATCTTCATCCACCATCAGTCATGCCGCCTCCGCTGGTCACTCACCATAAAAATTCACCGTGAAGCTTTGTCGCTTGCCTTTGCCTCCAATGGTGGCTCGTTCTCCGCCTCCAACTCTGTCGCCGACAGCTCGTTCTCCACCACCGTCTCCGCCATTAACAGCCCGCTTGCTCGCCTTTGCCCCTCGCTACTCAATCTGTTTTTTTTGTAGTTTCTGTGAATGGGTATTTGGCACTGTGTTCTTGATTGATTGAATTTGTTTTTACAGATCTGTGTTACTCGCTTGGCTGCCGAAAACCTTAGATTTCTTGAAACTATTTTTTTGGAAGGTCAAAAATATATTTTGAGTTCGGAACCTATTTAGGACCCCAATGAAAGGCAGGTTTTGAACCTCCTTTGATTGAAATCGATCAAAGCGGGCCAAAGAAGGCAATTTGAAACCTTCTTTAATGGTACGATATAACCACCTTTAATGGCCCATTCCTCCACTAGTGAGCCCACAATCGAGTGTCACCCAAATTGTGTGCCTGGAGTAGCTAATGCTTAAGAACATATAATAAGGGGGGTTTTGTGTCTAACAACTAAAACCATGTAAGAAAAGATAATAAAATTCTAATAAACTAGTTTTGGGGATATTTGCGTAACATGACTGATTAATAAGTTTGATCCTAGATTCCATAATATGTAAGACATATGAACCTATCTCATATCTATGTCACATAGTGTGGTCGATAATTCCCAATGTCTCTCACACAAAGGTTCATCACCGCCATCACACTGCCTTCATAATTAAGGAATTTGTTTCGATCGACCTTTTTGATACCGCAATTCATTTCCTATGATCTCACTCTTGATGCTAACAAACCCTCACTTAAAGAATCTCCGTCTTGCGTAGGTTACAACTGTTAGATACGAGATTAAGGAAAGTACGCCCCGGGAAATCCACTAAGGACACCAACCCTAGGCCTAGAGAGGCAAAGGAATTGGAATCTCGTGATGACTCTAAGATTGTGTCAAAACCCTAGTCGCTACAAACTATAATGATTAATATATCCATATGAGCCAAAGGTTTCCCCTCACTAGGTAGTCTAACGCTCCCAACATGGAATCGCACATGACTAGCCAATTATAATTCAATCCTAACAAATAAGTCGATACTCTCAAAATAGCATGAATGTACTCATCTCCCCTATACTCTCGAGCCTACAATAGCGCTAATCTAACACTTCAGAGAAAGTATTCAATATCCTAGCACGATATTATACTAAGCATAAATCTATGGATGTATCGTAAAGCATAACATGACATAAATCTTACAAGAATGTAAACTACAAATCAAGAACAAATATTCATATGAAATAAATAGATTGGGTAATCTAAAATCTCAAAAAGTCAAAATCAAGTCATGAATACAAATACTATCCCAAGAATATATCTACTCTAGAGACATTAAGTCCAAAGAAATCGTTGGATTTAATGTCATAAAGAAAAACCTTAAGAAATAAACGAATAAGGGATATAACCCTTTTTTCCTACCTACTACCATAATATAACTACTCCCTACTTGATTGTTAAACCCTAGAAGACTAAATGTCGCTTGTATAGTAGGTAGGATTGGGCCTTAGAAAGACCCAAAAAGCTAGGAAACCTTAGCTTCGACGCTTGCACGGGCTGTGCAATAGTACACGTCCCGCCCAACACAGCCCGGGCAAAAGTACACAGGCTATGGATTGGAGGCATTCCTGGGATGTTATGAGCACACAGGACAGGTAAATTTGTGCATCCTTCCATCTGGAGCGTTTCTTCCACCTTCTTAGTGAGCAGTATGTGCAAGATTTTACGTCGCGAGGCCTGGACCCATAGTTCCTCCATTTTAAGTCTGCGGAGCGTGGAAGATTGTACAGCCCGTGGTCTGGCCTTCAGCTTCCTAATGCAGAGCAAAGCACGGGTCATGTAAATATGCACAGGGCGTTCCAGGCTTCGAGTCCTCGGGACTAAGCTCTTTTTCTTCGACGAATCCATCTACTACCACGTTTTGACTGGTGGTTTTTAGTTTTCGACCATCCTTGCGAATGGCCTTCTATAATCTACTAGCATTCATGGGAATATCCTTCTAAATGCAGTCTGAAGTTCCTATGAGAAATATACAAGTAAAGCTCACAAGAATGGATCTATACGCTTGTGGGGACCAAAAAACCATTTGACCAAAAGTAGGCTACAAAATGAGGGATTTAGATACGGAAATAGAAAATGGCCATCTAAACCCCTTACAATGTAAACCTATTTAAGTCTAGAAGTCTACCAACTAAAAGACAATAAAAGAGATGTTGAATGCTACACAAGTCATAATGATGAAGCTTTGTGCTGGTGAGGGTAACTTTTTCGGTGCATCCGATTATAAGAAGGGTGAGTCTAACAATGCAGGCAGGTTTTTGGGTATTTATCTGAGTGTTTTGACCGTGTGTGACTAAATTTTGTTAAAAGAGGTAACCCCTTCCCGAATGGTTATGAAGTTAGGGTTCCCCATCTAGATGAGAGGAGCACATGACCCTCTTTTCAGGTATATGTTAGTGTATAAACATCACTTCATGTATGGGTTGACCATACATGTCCCTAGATATGTTATTGAAGTTTTAGCGAGTTATAAGATTGTAATGACTTAGCTTTACCCTAAGGGTATGGCTATAAATGTAGGACATGCCTAGGTTACGGCAACTTGGCTCTGGGGGACAACAATGTTGCACAGTCGATAAATGCACCTGATTAGATTAGCTCCTAGTTTTTGTTTGGCTCGGAAGGATGGGGTAAAATATGCTGGTGGGGTGAAAAATGCTCAACCGACACACTTTCCTACTTTTAGGTTGGGTATCTTTTTTATGAAAAGACACCCTAGGTGACGCTACAATAGCCCGCCGCTCAGCTGCTCGATGAGACAGTGGCAACCGTTCCATCATGGAAGAAGCGGGCTAGTTCACCACATTGGGCTAGGTTTCTTATTTTATCTATTGTAATAGGTTTACTATTTGGAACAATGGAACACTCATCGATGTAATCTAATATACTAGGATGAGTGTTCTATTGTTGTGATCCATTGTTTTTATATATGTCTTGGGTCTTCCGAGCCGAAGACTAATTGTTAATTTATAGATCTATTGAGTCAAATCGTTATTTTAGTTTTATATTGTTGTACTCCACTTGGTACTTTTTGTACCATTAATTATTAATGATATACCTAGTTTCCATGACTATTTTGTTGTCGTAGCAACATCCTTGAAAATGTAACACGTTGGGGGAGTAATGAACCTGTAATAATTTCTTTGTCAATGTTACCACATGCTTAGATTTTTATGAGTTGGGGCATACCTTGTTGTTGGAAGTTGGATTCGGGTAGCATTTATTCAAACCTAGCAGAGACCTTTTGTTTTCGTGATCGTCCTTTCTCTTCAAGTGTATGTGCACCACGTCGTTGAAATTTTCATTCCTACTGGTGACTTTCTTGATTGCGTCAAGTAACGACTATATTTGTTGTACAATCCTTGCCTTTTCCGGGTATATGAAGGCCTAGAAAGAAATATCATCCTCATAGATGGCACCATTGATGTGGAGGATTTCATCCAAATCTCCATAATCTTAAGAATCATTGCGAGTTGGCTTGATCGTCTGGTGTGCTTGTAAATAAGGTCTCTTGAAGTTCCAGGGACTAGGTTATGACGCCCAAGTCAGCTTTCATTTTGGTATAAGAATTTTATTGAAGAAAATACCATTACCTTTCTCACTGTTCTTGACTTCCATTTATAGCCGATAAGCTGTATGATCATGGTTGATCATGGCCCACATCATTCCTGTTATAATATTGGATCATGGACTTTCTAGGATGATCATGGGCGCTGATCTTCTTTCCTCTTGAGAAGCGGTGTTCCTTGTGCTATGAAACCCGCTCTTTTTGTTAATTTTCTTGGTTCGTTGGTGCAAGGTGTAACCTTTGGGCTAAACTTAGGCATGTTTAGGGAGGTGTGTTGGTGAGCATCGTTTTACTCGCAAAATAAATTGCAACTCAGGAAATACTAATTAGTACACTGGTAAGCAGAGTCGATCCCACGAGAAAGCAAAAACAATAGTTCTAGTTTCTCTTCCTACTAATTTCACAAACTCTTTTGGTGATACCACCATGCCTTAATTATAGATTGATGTCTAACTCTAAATTTTCAAATAATGAATCTAAAAATGAGAAATAAATCTATGTGTGAATGACATCGGCTAAGAATAACTCATACTAGTTACTATCGATCATAGGCACTATGATAAATCAATTCATCCACATCTATCAGTTATAGGGAAGTAGGTACGCTTAACCTCCCCAATTCTTTCTTACTTTATCGACAAGTAATCAATTATAATCAACTAGCTGTTTCCCTTACTAAAATGTCCCCAGAAAGTATTCCCTAAAACAGAACACATTTTGATAGCATTAAGAATTAAAAGAACTCAATATAGCATTTACGAAAGTAAAAGAAAATAGCAATGCACATTCAATTATTCTCTATCTTGTTATTACAGTCTTAGCTAGTTAGCTGTTTTTCACAAGATTGTGCCACTTACTAATCCCATCTAACAATTACGTATTGGCGGAAATTAGATAGCAATATTCTAAAGACATTCAAGTTTTCCAGATTTAAACATATTAGAAATAAATTCAACCAACAATGAAGAACATGCAAGAATCAATTATAAAGTAATTAGCTCTCACAATTTAAAATCTAACACTCGTTATTCCATGTCAATATATAAATTAGCTACTCATAATAATTAAACTAATCAAATAAATAATATAAAAAAACATAACATAACATAACTAATATAGTATAATTATAACAAACTAAATAATTAATCAAATCAGGAATTTGGTCATTTTCTGCTATTGTCCCCAAACCCAAATAATTATGCCCTTGAACAATTGATCACCAAAGCTGCCATGGAAACCATCTAAAAGACAGATTCAAATTGAGGGATGAGAGGCCATTCACATTCACTCATATCTTTAGAGAGGCCAATAAACCGGCGGATTTTCTGGCAAAGATGGTTAAAACTAGGAAGTAGCCCACGGCCTTTCAAGAAATCATGGGATCCACACGTTTTCAGTTCATGATAAGAAAAGATCTTCTATTCGCACACTTTCGAAAGGTTCCAATTCCTTATTCCGAGTAGACAGGGTTTCTAGATAACTGAGTAGGGATTCTCATTGATGCGTTGATTACAGAAGTTTTAACTGTCTGGCCATTCTAACTTTAACACAGGGGTGGAGGAATTTAGATATGGAATCACAGTTTCTATCTTCTAAAATCATAGATTAGTTTTTTTCGTCTGTAAAACTTTTGACGGTCAAAGTTGTTGGCCTTTTGATGGTTATGGGGATCCATTAAATAATCCCCCCTC
>JAUOBV010464897.1:0-10212 GCA_032360425.1 Rubia occidens | reverse complement strand
CGGGCCCATTATGCTGAGTAATTCCCATAAAGAAATTTCTCTAATAATCACAAGTCTTGAGAGGGGGTGTTTTTAACCCTGGACCTCTCAGTTATAGAGAGTGCGGCTTACCAGTAAACCAGGCCTAATTTAACCACCAAATAAATTTAATATTACCTAATTTGGTGGTTTGTTTCAAGTGGGGGTGTTTTGAATTCTGGAAGCACAAAAATCGTCAAGTGTTTGAGGGTCAAGACATACGACCACAAATTATGGTCAACATGGCCATCGAGGAAATATAGCTAAATAAGAGACACATAATAGACACTGACATTAAAGACATACAAATCGTACCATGGGAGACACAACAAATACTTGGATGGGAGGAAATTTCTTGGTCCGTGGTTAAACCTTCAAACGTGGTTTCGCCTTTATCGGTTTGTGGCCGAGTCTTTTAGACAAGGCTCCAACTTTCTTGGTTCATTAGCCATATTCATGTTTCAATCCCGGGCTGGGCCTAAAGGCCAACAACATTTAATTTGTGGGTTAGTGATGTGGTCAATAGGCTAGGTATACACTAGTGATGCTATGTGAGTAACCGGCTTGTACTTTATCTTGCCATGTCAAATTTGACTGCATGCTACTTGATTACTTGTTTATGTTTACCGAGATCCCCGACGCCAATGGTAGTTTGGTCGAAATCGACTAGGAATAACATCACTTTAGACAAACAACGTCTAAAGATATTTCATTAATGGCATCATACACAAAGATCCATAGATTTGATAACAACTACAAGCATTCTACCGAATGCCTAGTCATTTAACCAAACAAAGCATTTACTAGATTACAGCAAGAACAATCAACATTCACGATTCAACCTTTTAGTGCTACCTTAGAATAAATATGATAACAAACCACATTAAAATACTCATCTAGCATGATTAACATCATTTTCACAACAGGAAGTTCTAATTTCATGTTCTTGGATTTTCATGCCAAAGAGCTAAGAAATTGTACACTTTTCTAAAACCCTGACATTTTATTGTACAAATACTTCATATTCTCAAAGAAACCATAGCATAAATGAAGTAAATGTCAGCATTAATGGCATAATAAATGCTAAGTAATGAATGCATCAAGAGAGAATGAAATCGAGATTCTCACTACATGAGTTTGGAATCTTCAATCAATTGCTTCGAAGTGATGAGTTTAACTACTACAATCCATACTAATAATCAAAATCAAACTAAACATAATCTAAGATAAAATAACAAAGTAAAAATAGGGTTTGAAAGAGAGGAAGGTCGGGAAGAATAAGTTATAAAAGATAGGATAAGAGTACAGGTGACTTTGCTGAATCTTCATAACTCCTTTTTCCTGCCTAAGTCTTCTTCTTTGCTTATTCATTTCTAATGTCTCCAACTCTTCAAGTTTTCAAAATCTCCAAAACTAGTCTTCAAGCTCTTCAAAGTCTTCAAACTTCGATATAATTGCCTTGTCACACAAAAATCCCTAGAAAAGTAATAAGAGCGCAAAAGTTGCTCTTAACTTTCCTAAGAGAATTTCAAGTAAAAATACAAGATCTAGAGAACAAAAGTGTACAAAAGTAAGTAAAAAAAGTCCCAAAATAACCATATAAAATGAACACATCAAACCTACTCACACTTGAACCTTACTCGTCCTCGAGTAAGAAAAGATTCAAGAACGCAAGGAGATTCACATATTCACATTCAAACACTAATATTCTCCCAATCACTACCTCACAAAAGATCTTATTATCATAAATCCCAAAATCAAAGATCAAATAAGATTTTTTACAAACACAACCCCCTAAATCTATCTGGGAGGTCATTGCCGTATCACTCAAATATACAGTTTATAGACCTAAAGTGATTCCTAAATACAACAAAGTAGATAGTGGCAAATCGGGGTCGTCCACGAAGAAAAGAGATTTTCCTAAGGGTTAATGCATATAGGGATGGATATAAGAGATTAAGATAATTATTCAACAAACTAAAAGAGTGAATCAAACACAAAGTACGAGACTTTGGGCACAATTGACAACCTATTTACTACTATCCTTGAATCTACAACCTGTTTACTACTTTGACTACTTATTGTGAAGATAAATATTCTATTCTTCTTTGGTATTAGTTTACATGAGTGAATTCGACATCTCTCGTAAACCTCACTAATGAATCCTTTAGTTGAGAAACGCCTAAAGATATCATATTGATGGCATCATGTATTAAGAATCAACAAGATTGCACTGAACCAAATGTCTAAGCATTGAACCAATTTATCTTTTTTTAAGATTAGACAAGAATCTTCAACATTTAATGACTTCTCTTACTTGCTACCTTAAAATAAACATGACAAAGGATTCAATATCATCATATTAATCTATCAATTATAACATTACAAATCCAATTAGAAGCCCTAACTCATGCTTTGATTCCATGTTAAAAGGGAGAAATTAGCTACTTTCATCAACTCCTAACAAGCATCACACAAGAATTTCATAACATCAAACTTCAAATCACATAAAGGATGCCAACAACTAACATTAGAACTTCATAAATGCACAATAGACAAAGCATTAAATAGATGGAAATGATTCTCAAGATATGGGCAAGGAAGCTACACTCAATTGCTCCCAAGACTACAACTAGCCTAGATAATCAAAACCCATTAAATAGAACAAAAATCTACAAAGAAACAAGAAGAAATTGAAAGAATTTTTTTTAAAAATAGGGTTTTTGGAGCTCCTAAGTCGGGTCAAGAGAGCCGAGGAATGAGTGGATGAAGTGCTATTTATAGTACAAGAAAAAGGAGAGTAAAAATTAAGTTGCAAGATGATTTTTGCGACCCTTGAAGATTTCCTTGCAACCCGCTACAGTAGCAAAAGAACCAACTTCCAGTAAATCTTCAGTCGCGGGCCGCGACACTTTCTCGCTGGTTGCGACAAAGTTCAGTCTATTTTTGTTTTGCTTCCTCCGGGTGAACCGTTGATCAGTTTCGGGAGTTGTTGTAGTTCTTTTTATAGTACTTGCTAAGAAAATTCCAATGATGCTATCCATGGACACTAATTCTTCTCAAATCATTCTCAGAACTTGGGTTCAAAGTTTAGATCATTCTTCACCCTCTACTTTGCTTTCCTTCTTATGCCACTTTGTAAGTGGCCTTACCTCTCCTACCATTTTTATGAATGACCTTCTTCATTTTTCTATCATCCATGCAAATGACCTTCTTCAAGATGGTTTTCAAATAAGCTCACAAAACATATAGGAATCAAACTGACCATAAAGGTAGAGCACGTTAGACACCACATGCTTACAAACTAGGGAAATAATGGCAAATAACCACAAAAGGTGATTCTAAACCCCTATTTTTTAACAACACCTAATAATCTAACTAACCACCAACAAAACAAGCTAAAAAGGGATGTTAATTATACTAAGAAAACATCAAAATCATGTCACACCACTACCCAAACCTACCACCTATATTTAACTAATACTAATAAAAAAAATTAAATCCCAAATTGATAATCCAAAAGTTCAATGGAACAAAATGAAGTCAAAACCATATCAAAGGTTTAAGCACGAACTTCACTTCATACCAATATATCAATCAAAACGAAGTACATATCAAAGGTTTAAGCACGTACTTCATTTCATACCAATATATATCAATCAAAATGAAGTACAAAAATAATCAAGAATATAACCCTACTTCGTTTTGATGCTAAGTCACCCAATCCCAAGAAGTCCTATGGTGTTAGGTAGCCCGATTCATCCACATGTCCACTGCAATCTTATGACTCCAACGCCGACAAATGAGTAGATTTGTAACAAAAAATTCCTTTTCTTTTCTCTCTTTATCTCATTTTTCTTACGAGCCTTTTCGAGTTCATCCTAACCACACATCATGTTTCTTTGGTTCACATCTCATTCACATTCAGCCACTAATTTTTTATCTAGGCCGCACTTTAGGGTTTTCGACTTATCCAGGGCCCCTCATGTTGCCTAAATTGGCCTTTCAGTCTTTCAACTTAGCGGGTTTGTTTGTTTTAATGTTCTAATGTTTTTGATTTTCAATTTATTTTTCAATTTTTCATATTTTCCAATTAAAAGTTGCAAAAAACATCCAAGATCAAGATTACATGCATGCAAGTCATTCAAACCCTCCTCACACTTAAATATTACATTTCCCTCAATGTAAACATAAAAGGAAAAATGAAGATAAACATTAAAGTGAGAGGTAAAATGACTCACAATCATGAGAATGAAGGACCTCCGCTATAGTGCTGCTGATACTGGGCCAGCCAATCCTCGTTCCTCCGACACCGCTCTCTATATCTCTCTGCCTCTGGATCATGGCCCGGGCCACCCCCAAAGTGTGCCTACATCTGATAAACTCGATATGAGAGATGATTAATCTCCTCATCCATATTCATAAGACTCTGCGATGCGAAGACATTGTGCTCCATGATAATCTCATCTTGGTGGCGGAAACCGGCCTTCACTATTTGCATCAATTGGGAGTAGAAGTATGAAGGAGGCAGAGGGAAGGTGTCATGCATCTGCTCATCCTAATGTGAAGGGGAAAAATCTGCGCTATGTACATGCACGTCGTGCTGCTGTGAAGAAGGTGGGGTATCAGTCTAGAAGGGAAGAGCACCCTCCTCGGTCTGGACTTGCACGACTCATCCGACTCTATCGTTAAATCAAAAATGGGTGTGTCAAGCTCTAGCTTAGTCCACTTGGACTGAGGAAGTCTAAAAACGGTAACACCGTTCGTCCCATACAACTAGTTGTACACGCCCCGCTAAGCTGTTGCCTGAATGAGATGGTACTTCTGCATCTGTGGTAGAGTGATGAGGTAAGAATCATACCTGCCTAGATACTGAAGACTTGGAGAAGTTGTGACTTGTATGTACTCTGCTAGGAGGGTGATCATGCCTCCCATTTAGATATTACCTCCTCTCTCCTTGAGGTACCATAGATGGCAGACATAATTATTCGGCACATATTTTACCTCTGCATGGCAGAACAATGTGCCAGTCAAGAAGCAATGCACAAAACGAAGAGTGAGATGGATGATGATGTTGTTCTTGTCCCGCATATCCAGGACTCTCATTGTGATGGTATACCATAAGACTACATCATCTTAAAAAGTAGAGTTTGGGGTTTCTGGATCAAATTACGCTTTGATGGCCGCACTGTCGCTACCAAACGCTTCCTCAATATTTGAGAAGGTCATCTTATAAGACTAGTCATTGAGGTGAAATCTATAGAAAATCTCATAGGACTGCTCTCTTCCCTGGCAATCTCTTCTCGAGGTACACACCCTCACCGTGGTGAAGAACTCAAGTGTATATCTCATGTATGTGGGTGTGCTGCGACTCATGAAATTCCTAAGACCGCCCTTGGCGAGAAGGAAAACGACCGGTTCTCTCAATCCAAGGGCCTCTAATGCCCTCTAATCAATAAAATTGGTTTCTCTAATTTTCCTGGGAGAAATGGTTAACCTCTCTCATCTCTTCACATACTGGCCGGTGATACGGTGTAATCCCATAAATTTTTATGGAGTCGGCTCCTAAACTAGCTCCGGAGCCGGAGGGAGAGGTGGAGGTGCCGCAGATGAACTCGCCCCTCGAGTAACATGTTGTCTCTTTTGTTCCATTCAATAACTATCATCACAGAAAACAACGTCAAAATCACAAGTTCATATGAATTCATAATACTAGGTTTTGCATCAAAATTATCAATCAACGTTAGTAATATCAATTAATATCATAATTCATCATATAAGCACCACTATGAAATTATCTCACTAAAATATCCAACATTATAGCAATAAAATATGTGAGAATCATTATAGAATATATCCATCACAGTCAAAGTTATGTAGTCGGCACACTACAATTAACACAAGGTAACTATAACAATGCAAGAGCGCTCAAATGTTACTACGAGTAAAAAATTAATCATGCAAAGCAACATAATTCCATCTATCACACCTATGTTCCATTCCCACAATACTTGGTCATATATCACAAATGTTCCTCCAAAATGAAATTATAGCATAGTGGATAATACGTATGCATTTTCTTAAGAACGAGATTATAGCCAACAACATGATCCTTAGTATAACTATACAATTCCAACCATTATCATGTTCTTGGACAAAAGTATACTAGCATAAGCATTATCAATAAATTATACACCAATACTAAGCTATATTAACATTCCTAACAATCCAAGTCCACACAAAGAAAACAAACATATCACACAATATTTCTAAAATTCACTAAATCACCAAAACTACACAAAAATTGATAATTCAATTGTATGGAATTGAGAATAGTACCAAATGTGAGTAGAGGAGAGTGAAATTTGATAGCCCACTAACAACCTAAGCTAGCCCACTAACAACCTAAGCTACTAACAATGTGCTCTTGAAAAATCCCAAAATTCTAGGGTTTTTTGGATTCTTGAATTTTTGGGGAAATTTGGATGTGTTTGAAAATGGAGAGGATGTGAGAATCGAAATAGGGTTGATTTAGTTGAGATTGGGGGTGCTTTACGGCCAGATTGGTGAAGAAAATGGTGGAGGAATAGTGGTTTTAGGGAGGAAAACGATAGAGGAGAGGAAGGGTTATGAAGAAGTCAATTGTTCTGCCCATTTTTATTTTTGAATTTGGGCAGTCGTTGCGACCCGTGACCCACCCTCTCTCGACATCACTACATGAACACACACAATCCTTTTTCATGGGAGATTCACTCAGTAAACTGAGAGAGCTAAGTGGTCAAAGATAAAATTTATATTGTTGCTCTCATTCCTACTATTATGCTACCTATGGTGACAAGACCGGGGTTGTCCACAGAAATGTTACGAATCTAAAATTTAACTGCACACAACCGCGATCGGGCCATCAATCCAACCACGTGCTAGAAATATCTTGCTAGTACTTCTAAAAACATGATTTGGGAGGGGGTGACGGTTACTAAACTACTAATATGTGAAAGCACACGAGATTGAAACTATATTAAACTAGGACTCAGGGAGTATTCGTGTAACATGATCAGTGTTGTCTAAATCCTTGATCCAATCAAATACAAGATGTACAAGCCTATTCTAGTGTTTGTGACACGTGGTGTGGTCGATGGCCAACACTTCCTCATACCTATCACGTATGGTGCACATGTAATCATCCATTGACATCACCTCTGTAATTAGGGAAGTGCAACAACGGCCTTGCCTGCTGTGCAGATCTGAATCTCCCCCGTATGATTATGTCTCAGGCACTACACAACGAATGCTTCTCCCAATGCCTACAAAGGCAAAGGGGGTGAAGAACATTATAGATGGCTATAGGGTTGCATAATGCTAACCTAGTTTTCTACTAAATCTATATCTATCTCTATCTTTAACCCTTTGGGCCAATTTTTTGCTAAGACTAGTGTATGGTCGATCGTAACATTGACTCAACGACCGACATGCACACACCCATACGGTCTCGGAGTATTGTTACACCAAACACATCTAGGTTTCCTTCCACAGGGGATATCAATAATCGTGCCAATATGAAAGTGGACTATGTTTGTGCTAGTCTTAGTGTGACAATTATGCAATTAATAAGAACATGAAGAAAAAGACAACATAATAATCACAAACACATAGAAATAGGTACATATAGGAATGTCACAAAACAAACACCAAATCATGAATACAAATACGAATCCCAAGTTAACTAAATACTAACAAATATTTCATTGGATTCATTGCCTTTAGGCAAAACCAAAATAAAGACAAGAAGAGAAAAGATTTTTAGAGAGAGGGAAGAGTTTTTTTTCTCTCTCTACCCTACTCTTTAGAGTCTAAAATGAGTCTAAACTTAAACCCTAGTAGACATAGGTTTATATATATAGTAGTAGAAGATTGGGCCTTGGAAAAGGACAAAAAATTCCAAAAAACCTTAAAAACCACAATTGACACGGCTAGTGGAAAATGGCATGGGCCGTGCCAGCCAGTTAGTTTCGTGTTGACAAAGAGCGCACAAAATACACTGCCTTTGTAGCCTATTGCTGGTGCAGGATGGCCGGTCTGGCACATGCCATGTTTCCTAGTGCTAGCACAAGCCGTGTTACTTGGTGTCCCGTTTTAAACTTCTCATCTTGCGCCCCATGTCGTTTGGAGCGTGTCGTCAACTGGAAGCAATTTTTAATTAGTTAAAAGATGCGGCCCAGATCATTCTTTACCTCAATGGACTAGTTTTTTCATTTTGGAGTTGAAAAAACATAGACCATGTGAAATGACGTAGTCCATGTCAATGCTTAGCCTCTGGAATGATTTAGGTGACACAGGCCAGCTAGTGCTAAACGGTCCCTGCCAAAGGAGTGTGGCATGGCCAGTGCTAGGAAACACTTGCAAAGGTCATGCTAGGAGATTGCCTTATTCTAGCTGACTTGCCTCGTGCCAGCCGATCGGCTGATCAGCTAGTTTGGTCGGTTGACGACGCCTTCCATTTTTTTACCTTGTTGAACTCCGATTCTGCCTTTTCCAGCTCAATTACCTCCACTACAATGCTTTTTGGTCCGTGGCTTTCTGTCGACTACCATTCTCGCAAATAGCCTTCAAATATCCTCTACCATTCTTGCAAATGACCTTTAAATATCTTCTACCACCCACGTGGATGGATTTCTACAAAATGATGTTGAAATACTCACAATCAACCTATTAGTAAGCTCACAAAAGGAAAATCTAGGTGCTTGTGAATGCAAAGTGTCCATTAGTTTCAATTATGTCTACAAAACTCAAGATTTAGATATGAAAACCAATAATGGCCATCTAAATTCTTTGTTGTTTAAACCTGACTAAAACTAGCAATC
Source organism: Rubia occidens (assembly GCA_032360425.1). Classification (NCBI taxonomy): domain Eukaryota; kingdom Viridiplantae; phylum Streptophyta; class Magnoliopsida; order Gentianales; family Rubiaceae; genus Rubia; species Rubia occidens. The sequence goes on along the minus strand of JAUOBV010464897.1, from coordinate 1,333 downwards.
AACCAAGAAAAAACATGATAACAAACATGTCAAATGCATTTGATAACACATGCATAAAGGTGCTCATCAATCCCCCCACACTTAAACCTTTACTCATCCTCTAGTAAACAAAAATGAGAAAATATCCAAGATGAAAGTAGCATATGCAAAGATAAGTTAACCAACACATTCAACTTATTCCCAAGCTACCCTAGTTACCCCAAAGATGTAAGAATATCACAACTTTCCCTCTTCTCGAACATGCTAAAGTAACCTATCCACCCAAAAATCTATCCAAGAAAAAGGAAAAGTAAAATGATAAGTGCTAAACTAGCTTACTCCGCCGAAGAAGCCTCCAAAGACAATCCAAGAGATGTTGCCAAAGAAACCACCAAAGATAGTCCAAAAGATGTTTAAATTAGTTTCCGATTTCTCTCAATTTCTCTCATTTTGCGTTGGAGCCCTTTTGGCATTTCATCCTAGCAGTCACACATGTTGAGCTCAATTCCCACCTTTTTCCACACGACCTCTTAATTTTACCTAGGGTTTCCCACCTAACCGGGCCCTGCCTCTCATTTTTAACTAGATCTTTTGACGTATTTGGGATTTCTCTAATTTTTTCCTAAGTCACCCTTTCGGGTTTCCGACATAGCCGGGTGTATATATATATTTTTCTCTTTAATTTTTCAATTTTTGTGTGTATCATAAAATGCCCCAAAGATGGGCTTTATACTACATGAAAATAATGAAAAACAAAAAATTACACCACCAAAATTCTCCCAAAACATCCCTACAGCAAAGAGATTACACCCTAAAGATAAAAACACACCATTAAAGTGCATCCAAAACACCCCCAAACAAAATGACATAAAAAACACAAAGGAATCTCGAGATGAAAAAATCCTAAGTGTTTCACTACTCCCTCCCCCACACTTGAACTTTGCATTGTCCCCAATGCAATGAAATGATAGTAATCATAAGTGAGGAAGAGATAAGTAGTAGAACCACTCATGTCATCCTGAAGGGTCCTCCCTCAAATGCCTCGTCTCACGCCTCCTTCTCCTTTCTTCATGCCTAACATTTCCTATGATGGGAATAACGTCCCAAAAACCATCAACCCTTGAGATATGGAATCTATCAATTAATTTCTTGATAGCCTCCTCTTGGACATCCACTCTCTCATCCTTGATAGCGAACTCCTCTTTCACTTTCTGCTCTGTGTAGTTTAACCTAGATCTTAAAACTCACATAGTGCCCTCTATAAAGTCCAACCTAGTCCCCAACTCCTCTAATTGTGAAATAATCTGATGTGAACCTTTATTCACATGTTAGCCGATGCATTTGACACATTTAT
>JAUOBV010464788.1:0-10212 GCA_032360425.1 Rubia occidens | reverse complement strand
AATATATATATATATATATATATATATATATATATATAAATAAAAAATTAGCAGCAGCAACAACAGTAGTGAGCATAACATCAGCAATATAAGAGTACAAACACCTTCAGTGAACAACCATTTACAATCAAAGACACTGATTGGATACAATTTTGAAGACAGGCTTTCAAATGCACTAATTGGATATAATTTTTATGAATATAGTAGATAAAGAGAGGCTTATATATACAATGATTTCATATGATAAAACCTAATAAAATAAAATCCCTTTTGACCTGCACCTTATAATTACTATTTGGGAGCAACTAGCAAATATGCTTCTACTTTCCTTATAGTAATTTATTATTGATCATAAACGAGTGAAAAATAGTAGAATTAAGTTTAATTAAATACACCAGCCAGGCATGATGATTGTGCTGCATACTTTCAAATTGTTTATAGGAATTTTGTAAGTAAGAACACATTACTTTAGTTATAATGCATTTTCAGGTGAGAACATAAATGTTGATGAGATCAGGTGAAAAATATCTTGAAGACAAGTTTAACATGGATGATGGATCATATGAATACTGTGAAATATGCAGGAATCTTTGGCACAATCTTGAACTGTTGAATAGGTTGTACCTATCGAATTCAAGTGTTGAGAAGTGATTCCGTAGGAATGGCTTTGTCTAATATTTCTACTTGGTTCTGCAAATTCAGGGAAAATAAAAAATTTATACTTGGCTCTGTCCCTTTGAGCTTTATCTATCCGAAGATAGAAAACAAGTCTCCCAACTACATCATCTGCCTCCACTGGCATGCTCTTGATAAGTTCTTTAGACATGTTTTAAGATTCATACAACTGACGTCGGCTTTATAAATTGACATAAAAGCATCAGCAATTGTGACATGAATAGTGATATGGCTTTCATATAGTTGACCGCTTGATTTATACTTAAACAAGGCCATATTCCAGATTCTCCAAAATGAAGCTTTCTGGTTTAATAATATGCATGAGTTTTGGGAAATAAAAACTTTCCTTACAATCAATAGGATTCAACCTAATCGATAAATTCTTACAATAAGAATCCACCATACCAGAGAACACAACTCAGATTATAAAACCGAACCCTCTAGTCCCTTACCTAATCACATAATTTAACACTCACAGAAGAATGCAAAGCCTGCATAAATCACTACTAGAAAAGAACCAATTCACACAGAGATTCCCAATGGAGGAAACATAGACATACCTCGAATCCTTCATGAATAGGGCCATGTAGAGCATCTGTCGATCAGAGAAGGATGCGATCAATGAATCAGAGGGCTCATTCATCTAGAAAATGGAATGGCGATTGCGTAGAACATTAATATATTTTGGCATAACCCACCTTGACCCGATAAGGATCCGCGCATATTTAATGAGAGAATGAGGAAAAAATTCCATCACATCTCAACGATTCACTTAAACATGTCTACGATCAGGATTTAGTCTCACATAAGATGGGTTGTCTCACTTGATCCCAATTCTATACACACACTCGCAAATATATATATATATATATATATATATATCTAGGCTTGAGTTCCTCTAATTGAAGGTCAACCCAAATTCATTGTTTCATATTCCATCACTGCAAGCTAAGGTTTAACTTTATCTAATATACGATCAACCATCACTACGTTGTCCACACACTAGCACCAATATTATGAAAAAGTTTTTACTTCAATTAAACGGTGGTCAACTGTTTACTTTACTTGTTAATTGTACATGAACAATATCTGACTTCGCATTTGACTTGACTTTATAACTAAGGTTTGAGTACATTTAAGAAAAGAACAACCTAGTTTTTATTATTAAATGAATAATTCCAAGTTTCCAATTAATTTTTTTTTCCAATTTTTATAAATCTCAAAGATTAAAGAAATTTGATACGTTCATTATCATCCATTAAAATCTTTTACTATATAAATGATGTAACCCTAGTGGTATATACTTGCCTAGTTAAGAGAAATCTAGCACTAGAACTAACACATGGCATGAATGAAGCATATAACCAAAAATACACACCACCTCGCTTGAGGTAGAAGGAGAAACAGCGACCGTAACTCCCTTTACTAGACCACAACCTATAAGAGTGAAGCACATCACGCCTAACACGATCACACGATGAACAGACCTATAAATGAAGATGCAAAACGGAAGTGCAAGGTAAGTAATTTCTCGACCACAAAAGAATAATAGGAAAAAACTCTAACTTGAGCGTCAGAGCTTGCTACCAGGAAAACCCCGAGTACTCCTTTTGAAGGTGCTCAGAAAGGCTAAGTTTGAAGTGATAATTCTGAAAACTATGTAGATCTGGAAAGGCCTCCCGCATTAGTGATGCCGACTCTCGGGACATATTTTTTCTTTCTGAATATTCATAGTCCCTAGGCAAGGCCAAAATCCAAGTCAGAGTCACCTTCATATCATAAAAAACTCAAGGACTAGCCTAGCAGACGTTATAGATAAACAACAAAGTAGTACAAAAAGCTAAGACAAGGGGGATGGGCATTACAAAAACAATGCAACAACACACATATACCACCGTCGTCTTAAAAGGTAAGTTCCAACACAACACATCCTCACATGCTTATAAATGGGCACTTTACTTAAAATGTTACGGCATACCCACTCCCTACTTTAGAAGATGTAATGATAAGAATCGTTTAGCCATGGAACTAGGCACGCTAAAACATAAATGTTACGCATCGTTGAATGGATATCCAGAAGACTCACACCATATATACCACTGAAGAAGTGCATGAATTGAAGTACTAAAAACACAATGCTAGCAACGCTAGCAATATGAATCACAATACGACATAGTCAAAAGGCAAACAAAAATATTTTTCCTTCATCAACTTTGAGTCCATACGAAAACTATGGATTACATAAAAACCCCTTCTACAGCCTATAAAACTTCCCTAAGAAGTATTACATTTCATCAAATTGTAAACCTAGTAGATATGTAAAATAACAAGCTAAGTCCCTAGTTATAAACTAGCCCTCCTCCTAAGGCGGTACATTATGGTGATGTCATTGGAGAACAACGTTTTCAGCTCTCCTTCTACATCACCTTCATTCCTTGAAGTTCTCCTCGTGATGGGGAACATTTCTCCTAGTAAGAAAATATGTCGGAAAATCCATAGCCGGTATACTTCTTCCAATCGTATCCATGGTTGAATAGCCTCATAAATCTAGTCAAGTCCTGATTCACAATCCCAACAACTGTGTGGGTCTCCTTAGCACTCATTCACGGTGGTCTAGCACATGGTGTGTCTACATCATCTTCTAATTAGCACCCACTACGTTTTCTAATCTCTGTCGCCAGCAATAGGCAAAAAGAAATAACACACATTAGGTGACTAAACACTTACAAATATCGTGAAGACAATTAAACCAAACATAAGTTTTTCTACTAAATCCCACAAGGAACGTAGCTGAAGCCTTCATCCCTAGTAACTAGGATAAGCCTCCCAATAAACCCATGTGAGTAGGATTATCAAATGACTAGTGAATTCCAAAACCCGTATCTGGAGTATCCCCATCATCCCAAACCATGGACCCCATAGGAAACTAACTTACAAACATTCACTACAACTTCACCAACAACACGAAACACACACAACACAACCACAGTAACAATTTCACAAACGTGCAATATAGTCCAACTACATACACTACAATTGAGGTTATTCCATGACAAACATCACCTTTGATAGGAAAAAATCAACACATGAAAACTAAAACCACCTTTATGAGAATATTTGTAAAGTCACGTCCCTCGATTCTCGATAGCTAATAGACCACTTATTCAGCCTAAAAAATGAAACTCGTTACTTCCCCTTAAGAGTCCAACATAAATAATCTGAAAAGCCCATGTCCATGTAGCATACTTATACATTTATCCACCCGCCAGCCAAGCCCAAACTCACATAATTCAAACAAGCCTAACTCATCTCATTACAAACACACCTCTCTAATAAAAGTAACACAAGCGGGATAATCACAAGCAGATTCACTCAGTATGAGAAGTTCCAAAACCATACAGCTGAAACAGGATGGGTACCCACGACTTTGCATACGCTTGAAAACACAAAAGTCCATGACACAAGTGGATGTATGTCCCGCTTTCTCGCTGATACACACCATACCCATACCCCCACCAAATCCATAACCATTACACGATCTACCCTTACCATCAACTCCTCCACAAACACATTTAGTACAAAACACCACTAGCAATGCCTTTTTGGAAAAAAAAAGATTACATTAGAATAATTTAAGTCTTAAAATCTAAATCAACATAATTCAATATATTAGTGATATAGCGAAAAAATACTACACCAACTTAATTTTAGTGTATTCTTAAATGCCACGTACACAATTTTAACTTCAAATATTTTGCCTCGGTTTTCTAAAAATAAAGGTTGAAAATCGAGGTAGAATTTTTGTTTACTTTGATTGTTTTGAAAAATGCATTCTAAACAAAATTTTACCTTGGTTTAAAACAACAATTTATAAAATTTCTTCCTTTACTTCGATTATCTAGGAACTAAGGTAAAATATTCCAATCGACGGATGTCGATCTAGTATATCGCTCACAATCCAGTTGACTCGAGAGGCAACTGATGTCGAGCCATAGTAGTTAATGTTCAATGGTGTTAAGCCATCATGGTCTCAGTTGTTAGCCTACCATAAAAAATGACGTTAGTCGTTGTCATGAACAGAAGGCAGTTTCCAAGTGACTTCTCTGGCTCTGCCTTCAATCATTAAGATTAAATGTGGTTTAATTGGAATATGAATTCAATTATATATTTTGATCTTGTACCCAAGGATTTTTTTTATAAAAAATCCAGAAACCAATTGGTTACTGGCAACCTTCAAGTGAAACAAAGAACACAACTAGCAATCAGACTTCTGCAGATTCATAACATCAAACGTCAATTATTAAATTACAAATTCTTTATACAACTTCAACATGGAATATGAAACCCCAAACTAGAAATTGAAAATTCAAATCTCAATCTCAAATTGAAAAATCTTAATTCAAAACATCAACATAATCTAAAACCTTAAACCTCAAAGGAAAATATTGTACAATGATATAATGGAGATAGCATAAACAGGGGGATGCAGTTACAATTGAAGTGGAGGGGACGGTGGCGACAGACCTAACGAGGGTGTAAGCGTAGCATGCAATGGAGCCGAAGACGTGTGGTGGCGCCAGAGTTAAGGAACGATGGATGTGCTGGTGGCAAAGCGGATGACGAAGGAGATAACACAATCTTCAAATGAAAGAGGAAGAAGGCGTCTAAAAATTGGTGAAAAAGGATAAGGAGTGAAAGATATTTAAAATGAAAGAAGAAGAAGAACAAGGGAGGCAGCACATGTTGGAGAAAAAAGGCAAGGAGTAAAGTAAATCCTCAGGCCTAAATTGTTGGGCCAATTAACTAATATAGGCAGCGTATTAGAGGTGGCTCCTTAAGAACTGACTTTAATCTATTCTAAACTGCCTTTAATTGATGTCCAATAAAGAAGGTTCCTCAAGAACGGCCTTTAATTAGGTTAGAACCGCCTTTAAAATGAAGATGAGCCAAAATAGATATCGGAACCTCTTCTCAAAGGCGGTTCCTAAAAAAATCAACGAAACAATCTTATAACGCTATCTTTAATAGAGACTTCCCCACTAGTGTTAGTACATGAAAAACTGCCGCAATAAATTTTGTAAGGTAGAAACTATTTGTGGTTCGAAAACCAAACCATAATACTTCCTCAAATAAATTAATGAACACCATACTGGCGCTTTTCCAAAATTGAAAAACTACATCGACGAATATTGCAATGGTTTTTAATAACACATATAAAATACATAAAATAAGTTTTGGATGAAAGTAAAAAAACCACTGCATACTTTTTATCTCAAAAATCGCTGCAACAAGTTTTTACTACAGCAGTTTTTGCATTAGAAAAATTAACCGTTGCAATAATATTTTTCAAAGTAGAAATTTTCTCATTAAATAAACCGCTGCAACAAATTTCCATAGCAGTGGTTTTTCGAAATCTGTTGCTAATGAGTGATGCCTTAGAGTTGGGGGGGAGGGGGTTCTACAGCGTCAGTTTATTTTTTAAACCTATGTGTGTCTTAAAAAATGCGAGTACTTCAGCCCAAGTAATTGATTTAACAGGATTATCCAAACAGTAATCATTTGGATGAGTGAATTCGATGCTAATTCGCCTGCCTCCATCGCGATTTTTCACTATAGCGAGATTAGCTAGATATCCAATCATGCTATAATACTTCCTTTATAACATCATCTTTCAACAGCTTTTGTATTTGTTCCTTGATGGCGCTTGCACTCTGTCTCTTGCAAATAACCGTTGGGCCAATATTGAGTTTATGCATTGTCAAATGCGATGAAATTCATGTCAAATAAGAACTACTCCAACAAAAGACGTGTGTGCAATCATAAAAAAAATTGAAGTTGACTATGGATTTATGGAGCTATTGCTCTTCCAACAACTATTATACCCCATAAACATATAACTATTTTCTCCACTTGAGCAGGAGCTACTTCCCCATGAATTTCCCCTATTTCTTTTATATTTTGGCTTTTTTCACTGATAATATCTTACAACTTCTGGCCCTTGCCTGATCTCTCCTTACTGAGGCGATCCCTTTTTCTATTGGCAGCTTCATCATTGGGTGGTTAGAAATAATTTTATTTGAAATTGAATTCCCTATAATTATAGAACGTGTATGACCAAGACAATCATACCAGATATCACCAGACTCCTTTGATGCTAGGAATGTGAAAAAAGATTAGGGAGGAAAGAGATTTGTTGGTTGAACAGAATAGACACCATGCATACTGGAACCCCAAAGAAGCACCACCCCTGTGGTCTTGTCCTTAACCCAAAAAAAAATTATTATCAAAACATACAACACGGTCACTTTCTTTATAAAACTTGTTGACAAACAATAAATTACGTGTTAGCTTAGGAACACGACTATTAAAAGAATAAATAGTTTAATGTGAATATTACTTGTAATTAGATTTAGATTTAAAAAAATTTCCTTTTCTGTAAAGGTGTTTGTATATCTGTATAATGTACCTCAGAGCAAGAATAAAATCACACATTATTACCCTTATTTTCTACAATGGCAGATGGAAAATAGCCTAAGAGGACGACCAGATGTGTTCATTTCTAATTGACCCCCATTTCTAATAGGGAGAAAGGTACCATCACCAATAACAATTTAACTAGACCTATGATAAGTAAGAAAAAATTAGTACTCACCATCTTGATGAGTCTTGTGCAATGCAGCTCCAGAATCCAGTAACCAGATGACGTCATTAGCTCACCACCAACAAATAGTGCAGAATAAGCAAGACTGGAACTATATTGACTAGAGGGAATACAATTTGGATTAAATCAATGAAGATAATAAGCAGCTTCATAACTTAAATTCCAATAAAGACCATATGATATGAATCTCTTTGCGAAGACTCTGGATTGCAAAATATCGAATCTTTGACAAAAGTAGGAATCTCGCCCAACCTACTTGTTTCGCATGAAATTCGAGCATCTAGTCTGCAGGATACACTCAATTCCGACTTTCTCTCTAAATAGCCAGCCCAACAAGTTTAGATTACAATATTTCTTTGCTCACTAACTAGCCAACAGGGTTAGTTCACAAATGAGATTGAAACTTAATTAACCCGTAGGATTAAGCAACAATGAAAACAATGAGTATAACTCATAATTATGAATATATGATTGATAAAATGGTTGATGAAAACCATCGGCCATCCCCTCTTTTTATAGGGATAATTTCGGCCACTGCAAACCCTAATTACAATTGGAATCTAAATAAACTTATGGAAGCTTTAAGAAGCTAGAATCATATCTAACTAAACTTCTAAAAATACTATAATTCGGCCGACCTATTCAGAATTAGATTAGAAAAATATTACCTTATCTAATCTTACCAAATCTAATTCTAATCAGAATAAAAGACAATATTTTTTAAAACCCTAATGGGCTGGGTTTGAAAATATGAACTCTTCAAAAGTCCACATGGCCAAGTTATTGGACTGAAATAAAATAATGTTACAATGATCACACTACCTCATTAAAAAATCCAGTGGGAAAAAGAGTATAGTGTTCTTCACAATGTCTTCAGTTAATCAACAAGCTTGAATAATTAATCCAAGCCCTAGCCGACTTCTTCTTTAATTCTTCATCGTGAAGTTGATTAATCAAATCATTCAACACCGCATCCCTAATCTTTGTTCTTGACCTTGTCATCAGTCCAGCCATATCACTTAAAGGATCCCGAACATAACCCTTGAATGTTGATCTAGTTGTGGATTGTCTTCATTTATGGTAGTAGTCATTTTGGGATCTCTATCATTCCCTCTGTGGTCGAAAGGTTTCTCCCTCGAAACTGAATAGTCTTCAAAGGTAAATGGACATAAATCAGCAACATTGAAATTAGTACTAACACCATAATCGCCGGGTAGATCAATCTTGCAGGCATTGTCATTCGCACGTTCTAACACTCGAGAAAGACCATCACCATGCGGACTTAGTTTAGATTTTTGGGAATTTGAAAACCTTTCCTTCCGCAAGTGCAACCAAACCCAATTTCCCTCCTTGATGTTCATAATGTGGCGGCCAGGGTTTACACGTGCAACATTCTGAGCATTTGTCCTTTCAATTTTCAATTGCACCTTCTCATGTAGTCACTTTACAAAATCAGCCTTCTTTTCTCCATATGAATTCTTCACATGTTTAAAATTCAAAGGAAGTAAATCAAGAGGTGTAGTAGGTAGAAAACCATAAACCATTTCAAAAGGAGGTAAAAAAGTAGTAGAATGAACAGTGCGATTATAAGCAAACTCTACTATCGGAATGCACGCTTCCCAATTCTTCAAATTCTTTTGGACCAAGGCACGCAAAAGTTCCCATAGTGTGCGGTTTGTAACCTCACTTTGCGGATGACTTGCCGTAGAAAAGAACAATTTAGTTCCTAACTTGCGCCATATGGTATTCCAAAAGTAGGACAAAAATTTGACATCCCTATCTGATACAATTGATGCAGGAATTCCATGGAGATGGACCACTTCCTTGAAAAATAAATTTGCGACATGTTTTACGTCATCTGTTTTCCTACAAGGAATAAAATGTGCCATCTTCGAGAATCGATCAACAACCAATAAGATATAATCATTACCTGCTTGGGATCGTGGTAATCTGAGAACAAAGTCCATAGAAATATCAACCCAGGGATGCGTAGGAACATGTGAAGGAGTATATAGACCATGCGGCTTAGTCTTAGACTTAGCCTTCATGTAATCAATACAATTCCTACAAATCCTATCAACAAACATAGGCATTTTCGGCCAATAAAAATGTTCCTTCAACAAATTATAGGTTTTTAATGCACCAAAATGTCCCATTAAAATACCTGAATGAGATTCTCTAACAAGTAATTCATGCATAGAACATTAAGGAACACATAACCTATTATTCATGAACGAAAAACCATCATGCCAAAAATATTTTTCGTATGAACCATTTTCGCATGCAGCATAAACAGATGAAAAAACAGGATCAGTAGCATATAAATATCGCACAAAAGAAAATCCGAAAAGGACACATTCCAATCGTGTAAGTAATACATGTCTAAGACTCAAAGCATCAACAACAACATTTTTTTACCCTTCTTGTATTGCAACACATAAGGAAAAGATTCAATAAAAATAGACCAATTAGCATGACGCTCATTCAACTTCATCTGACTCTTCAAATATTTCAATGATTCATGATCACTATGAATAAAAAATTCTTTATGCAGTAAATAATGCTGCCAAGTCTCTAAAACACGTACAATTGCATAGAATTCTTTATCATAAACATGATAATTTAGAGCACCACCCTTTAGCTTTTCTCTAAACTAAGCTATAGGTCGATTCTCTTGCATCAATACAACACCAATGCTAACACTAGAAGGATCACAATGAATCTCAAAAGTACCATTAAAATCAGGTAAAAAGAGAACATGAGCATTGCATAATTGTACTTTCAATTCATTAGATGCATTCTCTTGAGCATCACCCCAAACAAATTTCACATCCTTTTTAACTATTTCATTTAATGGTGAAACAATAGATGAAAAA
>JAUOBV010464677.1:0-17487 GCA_032360425.1 Rubia occidens | reverse complement strand
ATCTATACTGCACACATTTTAGGAAAATAGGACATGAGATGGCCAATTTAGGATTCTGAACCCACACCTTATCCCTAAGCCTAAACCAAAGCTGAAACCGGTCACTAAGAATGATCCAAATGTCACCTGGAAAGCAGTAAACCACCCAAATAACACCTCAGGTATCTCAGCCTCTCAGAAACAAAAGGATTTTGACAATCATAACAAGGCCTTAGAAAGTAACCAGGTTCTTGAACAAAATGAGAAAAATCCTAGTCTGATTACTTTGATGGAGATTTCAACACGAACACCAAACTTAGAGGAATCTAAGAATACCCAGCCTTCCCTACCACTTACAGATACCAATATCAACTGCCAGATTATGGAAGGAACGAGTACTGAATTTGAGGTACCAGTAGAAAGGGTATAAAAGATCTAGCATACATAAACTAGTGACCAACAGGTGGAAGGAAAAGTTTCGAAAGACCAATCACAGTTGACTCCAAACACCATACTGAGCAAGGAATATGCCAAAGAAGACCTCACAGTATGATCCCCAACCTAATAGAGGTTTTTTACTGATTAGTTTTCATCTTCTGTCAGATCCAGTCCCCAAAATGAGAACAGGTTTAGCATACTGGTTGATGAACAAGACACAAATCAAGATGACTTTGCAGAATCAAGTACTCAAGTGCTACAATAGGATGAGGTAAGTTCCTCAACTTTTAATCTAAAGTCATTTAAATCTAGAAAAAGAACCATGTTCAACAAGCTAAATAAAATATCCTTAGGTCTTCTTCAAAAAGAAAAAGGCGGGATTTTCCATGTTTAATAAGGTCATAGGAATAAAATGCTTAATCTGGAATCTTAGGGGGATAGATACATCACTTGATAGACTCAGAAAGTTAATTAACATTCATAAAATCCAACTTTTATGTGTATTTGAGCCTAAGCATAGACATGATACCATTGATGCATATAGAAGGAAACTCCCTTTTGACAGAGCACATAGTTCCCAAATTAATAACACGTGGACATTCTGGAATGATTCTTTTCAGATAATAATAGGAAAACAAACAGACCAGTTTACTGAGGCAACCATTATCCATCATACCCTAAATTACAACATGACTACTATTTTTATTCATGCTGTAACAAACAGGAAGGATAGAAAGAACCTTTGGTATGATCTCCAACAAATAAATGGCCCTAACAAGCTTTTATTGGAGATTTTAATGCACTTACAACAGCCTGTGAATATAAAGGACCACACAAACCCAATGATAAGAGTATTAGGGACTTTTGCACTTTTATCAATCAAAATCAATTGACACACATCTTCACTGAAGGAAACACATTCACATGGTCCAACGGTCGATCTCCACCTAGAATTGAAAGATTAGATAGAGGGCTAGTAGACAGTTTTTGGCTACAAAATTTCCCAAATAGCTAAATACACACCCTAAATAGGCATACATCAGATTACAACCCCCTTCTCCTTACAATAGGAAGTATCCTACCCTCTCACCCCAAGCCTTTCATATTTCTAGATGTTTGGACTACTGGGAATGATCTCCTACAAATAATCCAAATCAATTGGACACAGCCAATCCATGAAACTGGAATGGTCAAACTGTTTTTAAAATTTAAAGGACTTAAATTTGAATTTAAAAAAATGGAACAATGACAGTTTTGGAGACATAAATGAAAATATTAGGGATGTCGAGGAGGCACTGAGATTTCAAGAAATTACATATGAAGCTAACCAGTGCACACATGAGCTAATAGAGCTCAAATATAAAAAGGTTGTTCTTTTAAAAACCTAAATGAGGAAACCTTTTTTTTGGAAACAAAAAGCAAAGTTTAAATGGTTGAAGGATGGTGATGAAAATACAAAGTATTTTCATGCCACTGTAAACCAAAGAAGGCTGAAGCAAAACATTTCCACAATTAAAAACTCAAAGGGACAATGGACTGATAACTATTCAGAGATAAAGGAAGAAATAATCAATTTTTATAGAAGCTTGTTACTGGAACAAAAGGTAGATGACTCTAACCTTTTTCTAACACACTTCACAAGCAAAATCCCTAAGGTAGTCACACCTGAGGATAATCTGGCCTTAATGACTAAACCATCCATTCAGGAACTAAAGGAAGTAGTAAATTCTTTAAATCAAACTGGAACCCCTGGACCTGATGGATATACTGCCACATTTTTTAAACATAGGTGGGACAATATAAGTTATGATGTCTTAGAAGCGACAGAGGAATTCATGAAATGTGGTAAAATTCCTCCTAGAATAACTAGTTCATGGATATGCCTAATCCCCAAGAAGGAAATTCATGTAACCTTCTCGGATTACAGACCAATTTCTCTATCTAATTTCAATAACAAGATCTTCACAGAGCTACTAGTCAAGAGACTAAATAATCTGATGCCTAGATTAATATTTGAACGAAAGTCAGCTTTCATTAAAAGCAAAAAAATCGCAGATAATGTCATTCACTTAAAGGAGCTAACCAGATTTTTAAATAATAAAATAGGATTACCAAACTGCATTCTAAAATTAGATCTAGTAAAGGCCTTTGATAGGGCTAGGTGGTCTTTTTGATATGCAGTTCTCTCTCATTTTGGATTCCATGATGATTTTATAAACATTATCATATCCAACATTTCTTCATCTTGGTTCTCTGTATTAATAAATGGTAAGGCTGCAGGTTTTTTCCAACCTACAAGAGGTATAAAGTAGGGAGATCACCTCTCCCCTCTTCTAGTTATTCTATTTACTGAATTTTTCTCTAGGAGTTTACAGTTTTTCTTTCTAAATGGGAAACTAAAACATTATCAATTGCCTGCAGGTTATATTCATTTTTCACATCTTAGCTATGCAGATGATAGAGTTTTATTTTTTAAGGCCACTAGAAGCACTGTAATCAGATTAAGAGCTTTCTTGGAAGGTTTGAACTTACTTCTGGACAAAAGATAAATTATGATAAGAGCAACTATTTCGTTAGTAACTCGACCTCTAGACCTTAGGATAACCTAATAAAATGACCTTCCCTTTCACATATTTAGGTTTCCCCATTTACAAAGGGAGGACAAAGGCCACACACGTCCAATCCCTACTAGAACTTTATGATAGAAAACTTAAAAATTAGAAAAACATTTGGTTTAGCATGGCTGGTAGATTGACACTTATAAAATCCGTCATATACTTTATCCCACAACATTTGTGAGCTGTCATGGAACCCCCCAAATCCATAATCAAAGTGCTAAAAAGAAAGATAACTAAATTCTTTTGGGGTGAAAGCCAAAAGTGAAATAAAAAGGTTTGGATTAGCTTAGATAGAATGTGTTACCCACTGGAAAAAAGGTTTAGGACTGTGGAAGCTAATTGACACCATTGAAACTTTTTTTCTAAAGCTATGGTGGAAATTACAACTAGGAATCACTCCATGGGCTCAGTTTTTGTGGCCACTACCATAAAATAAGAGAAATTCCCAAAAATGGAAAAGGATTCTTAAAATGGACTCTTTAGCACTCAGCAATACTATGGTATTAATTGGAAATGGCCTTTCAAATTTTATGGCTTCAAACTGGACAGGTTTTGGACCATTGATAGACATGATTCCCCCCAATATAATACCTCTAGATTTATCAATTGTTGAATTTGTAAATGACAAAAGTGTATATATGCCTAAGCTTAATCACCTGAACCCTAACATCTTAGCTTTTCTTCAGGAATCAAAACTCCAACAGGAAAGGCAAGATAGATTGGTTTGGAAACCAGTTAAAAATGGAAACTTCTCCTTTAAAGCTGGACATCGAGTTATTGCTCAACATAGAGGTAACCTAAACCCTTGAAATTTTTTTGGAATGTTAATATACAAAAATAAGTATATGTATTTTTATGGAAGCTAGTGAATGTTGTGCTACCCTTTAATGATATACTAGGATTTTCAAAAATCTCACTTGCTTCTAAATGCCCTATGTGTTACAATCTGGATTCCAAGTCTCATTATTTCAATTCATGTACACTAGCACAAGAAATATGGTGTGGGATTAATTATGTTTTAGGTATTACATTTCCTGATTTTCAGTCCATATTCGATAGGCTGTCATTTTACTAGTCTTTCAGAGGAACATCTGTTGTACATTCTCAGTTAGTTAGCACCTTACCATCTTTTGCAGTTTGGAATCTGTGGAAAGCTAGAAACAACCTTTTATTTGATGATATAAATCCTAATATCATGAAATTCACCAAGATGGCCTGTTTCTAGCTTTCGATAAAAAAACTACCTGTTACTCATTAACCATTATACAAACTTTGGGTTACAACTAGTATTATTCCTAAACTGAACAACCCTAGAAAGGCTCAGATCATGATAGTTAATTGGAAGAAGCTTGCATGTCAATTTAAAATAAATGTAGATGTTTCCTAGGTAAGAGGTAAGGCCTATTGTGGAATTGGAGTGGTCATAAGAAATTCACAGGGGAAACTGATATGTGCTTGTGTCTTGTCTGAACCAGCTACCAGCAGATTCCATGCTGAATTAATAGCTATTCAAAATGGATTTCAAATGAAAACAATTTTGGAAAATAATCAGTTCATCATTGAAACTGATAGTACACAGGTCTTTTGGTGCATAAAGGACCCATACAAATCCCCATGGCAACATTTTGACACTGCACACAACTTGCACAGATCCCTATCTGAATCCCAACTCTCTCATGTGCTGAGATAAGGGAATCAAGTTGCGGATAGGTTAGCTAACAAGCTGACAAAGGAAATTTAGCGTGCTACACACTGATGTATGCTCAATTAGATCAGAAAATAAAAGGTCTGCTATACCTAGATAGGTTGAATGTACCAAACATAAGAGTAAATTGAATGGGTGCTACTGATAAACGTATTTGCAGGTCACTCATTTGGCTCAAACAAATGAGGAGAACATGCTCGCAAGAAACCGATCGAATTTCACAATCATATTCGAGCAGAAATAATGAAGGGAACATGTCCATAGGATTACAAGACATGAACAATAACACCTGGAAGGATTGTTACACACCTGGTTGTACTGAGTGTTTTCAGAACCTAGAGGGTTTTAGCACCTGGACAACTGCACAAATCCATAAGCAATTTTAAGGCATACCTAGGTCAACCAAAACATAGGAGCAAATTGGAAATCTGGTCAGTGTTTAGCACTAACATAGGGGGTGGAGATGCAAACACTGGAAACATTTTCAATATTCTCCTTTGTTTGCTATTTCTTGTAGTAAATCAAAAGATGGAGTGACAACTATTTTGCCTTTTGTTTCACTTTTGTAACAAGTCAAGTAATATTTTGGCCAAATCTCTTGCAAAAACTCTATCAAATCATTTGGCTAGGGTTGGGGAGCGTAATAAACATCCCCATTAATATGGGTTTTGATAAAACAAAAGATGAAATCATTTTATAATTAATAACTAATGAGATAGTTTAATGTTTGTTTTCATTTATTGCACTGAGTCTATCACATTTGTAAAAATATTTCAAAATAAGTATTTAAATATAAATAATTATAATATAAACTTAGAAATTATAAGAATGAAACTTGCAATAATTAATCTAACGTTAGATTATCTAATATATAGCTCCTAAAAGTTATTAGGCAATTTTCTAAACTGTACAATAGGTTGTTCCTATAAGCATATGTACACATTAATTTTTTAAGAGCAACATGAGCCTTCTAATATGGAATGATTTATTTATTTTTCAACAAATCTCAATTATTATAATAATAATTAGGCAATGTCTACGGGCATCTCTACTGTTAGGGCCCTAAGTAAAAACAAGAACCATTTGTTAATTTACTTATTAGACGTGACGCAAATATGAAAGATTTGATTGAAAATCTTTTTGAAATTTTGCACTACCAATGTAAGAGTATTGGTTATCACCGCTTTGATATGGAAGAAACTTGAAGAATTTACGGGGTAATAATTGTGTGTATGCATTCATGCTCTGGGTTACATTATATAGAAGTACAAAAGACCTAAACTAAACTAGAAAATGAATTATAATCTAATTACAATTACAAGTAATATTACTATTCCTTAATACTCCTCCTCAAGTTGGAGCATGGAGATCAGAAATGCCCAACTTGCCAAGCAAAGAATGAAACTGATTTCACCCAAGAACCATCGTAAACAAATTCGCAAGTTGATCAGTCGTGCGAATATGATGAGTAACAATAGTACCGGACTGTACAGGATAACGAACAAAATGACAATCAACCTCAATATGATTCGTACGTTCATGGAACACTGGGTTAGCCGCAATGTGAAGAGCATGCTGACTATCACAAAACAGTCGCATAGAAGTAGATTGCCCAACACCCAAGTCTCTAAGCAAAGACTTAAGCCACAACAACTCACAACTCACAACTCACAACTACCATATCACGATACTCCGCTTCTGCAAAAGAACAAGAAACTGTAGGTTGGTCTTCCATGAAACCGGAGAATCACTAATGGTCACAAAGTATCCAGACAATGATCGGTGCGTAATAGGACAGGCAGCCCAATCAGAATCAAAATAAAGCAGTCAACTGTAATGAACTACGGGGAGAGAGAATAAACCTTGACCAGGATGACTCTTCCGATAATGAAGAACACGTATCGCAGCTTGCCAATGAGGAACACAAGGAGAATTCATGAACTGCGTAAGCGTATGAACATAATAGCTAAGCTCATGTCGTGTGTTTGTAAGGTAAATGAGGCATCCCACCAGTCACCGGTACTGTTCAGGGTTATCATAAAGAGGTCTGTCAACCTTCGCAAGATCATGCTGTTGTTCTATAGGAAAGTCAGTTGGTTTAGAAGTCGACAAACCTGTATCAGATAAAATATCCATGGCATATTTCTTTTGTGAAAGAAACATCCTTTCTGGTCTTCTAGCAATCTCCATACCCAAGAAATACTTAAGCGTACCAAGATCCTTCATATAAAAACAATAGCTCAAGTATTTCTTGAATTCATAGATGAGCGACGAAGAACTACCAACAATAACCAAATCATCCACATACACAAGGACATGTATGAAAACCGAACCACGTCTAAAGGCAAATAAGGAGTAATCAACCTTACTCTGAACAAAACCAAAGGCGCGTAAAACTTGAGCCAACTTAGTAAACCAATTGCGAGGAGCATGACAAAAACTATAAAGAGATTTCTGAAGCCGACCAACCTGACCCGGAGGTGCAGGATAGCCCGGTGGAGGGCGCATATAGACTTCTTCATGTAAATCACCATGAAGAAAAGCACTATGCACATCCATCTGGTGAAGTTCCCAACCACAAATGAATGCAACAGATAGAAATAGATGAATCGAACTCATCTTTGTAACAGGAGAAAATGTCTCAGTATAATTAATGGCTTCTTTCTGGCGATTGCCAAGAACCACCAAACGAGCCTTGTGACACTCAATGGAACCATCAGATTTGAACTTGTACGGTACACCCATTTGCATCCAACTGCAGTCTTATGCAGAGGTAGTGAAAACAAAGTCCAAGTCTGATTGCGCTTAAGTTCATTAATCTCATCAGCCATAACATCACGCTAATGAGCATACTGTGAAGCCTCAGAGTAAGAGGTGGGATCTTCACTAGAAGTTACTGCACCCAAAAATCTAGAATGCGTACTAGAAAAATTATCACAATTCACAAAATTAGTTAAAAGATAGAGAATACCTGAGGATTGTGATGGCGCAGGTGTTGTCGTAGCAGTGGGGGGGTTATTAATATCAACAACAAAGCAGACATAATCATGTAGGTAAGTAGGAGGTCGACGAGAACGACCACTCTATCGGATAGTTGGCAGCTCAGCCGAAGAGGACGACGCCGAATTCTGAATCGATGTAGCTAGCGACTGAGATGAAGTAGGCGGAAGAGGCACCAGAACAACTGGCGGCATGTGATCATAAAAACTCAGAGGTGTGTGGACAGCGACATCGGGTGGTGCAATTAAATCAAAAACCGATGGCGAGTCAAGGGCAGCCGGCTCGGCGGGCGCTTGCAGGGTTACGTCAGTCGGCGGTGACGGCAGGAAGATGGTAGCCGACAACGAGAATATGGCATTCGATGGTGCTAGCGGCGGCGGTATGCCAGGCAGAACTGATGAAGCTGCTGACGGCGGTAGGTTCTCTGGGATATCACTGTATGGAAACTGGTCTTCTTAAAAATCAGCATCCCGACTGTTTAAGAAAGTATGAGTTTCCAAGTCAAAAAGACGATAACCTTTATTTCCGGCAGGATACCTAAGAAACAAATATCTGCGACTTCTTGGAGCAAACTTGTTAC
Organism: Rubia occidens; assembly: GCA_032360425.1. Lineage (NCBI taxonomy): Eukaryota > Viridiplantae > Streptophyta > Magnoliopsida > Gentianales > Rubiaceae > Rubia > Rubia occidens. Next base: position 9,167 of record JAUOBV010464677.1, on the reverse strand, counting down.
GAAATCTGGGAAGGTAGGATGCAAAGCACAAACACCCAAATACTCGCAAAGTTTTGTAATTTGGAGGATGCCCATGAAGCAATTTCAAAGGTGTGCGCCCATCAAGTTGCTTTGTGGGTGTCTGGTTGATCAAATAAGCAGCAGTCAATACATATTCTCCCCAAATCTCAATAGGCATATTAGCTTGAAAATGCAAAGCACGAGCCAGATTTAACAAATGGTGATGCTTCCGCTCACCACGACCATTCTGTTATGGAGTATCAACAATGGATGTCTCAAAAATAATCCCAGACTCAGCAAAGTAGGATCTCAAGGGTAGAAATTATGTACCATTATCAGCCCAGACATATCTAACTACATGGCCAAACTGCCTCTTGATCAAAGCACAAAATTCAATAAAACTGGATACTACCTCAGACCTAGCAACTAACAAATAAACCCAAACAGACCGGGAATGATCATCAACTATAGTTAAAAAATAAAATGCACAACTAGAAGATGGTGTTTTATAAGGACCCCAAACATCACAATGTATTAATTCGAATAAAGAGCTAGCACTCGAAGAACTCAAAGAAAAACTATGTCTAGTCTGTTTTGCTCCATGACTGACAGAGTAAGGAACAAAAAGTTTATTTGCACTAAAATCAAGAGCAGATGTAGAAGACAACACCATAGAGGAGGGATGCTCAAGATGCTGATGCCATAAGTCGGAAGAAGAAACAGAAGCAACTATCAGAAAAGACTGCGAGATATGAGGATGACCATTCGTATCCAACAGATGAAGCCAATTAAACCCCCTTGCTATTCACCCACACCAATAACAGTCCTCGTATTGAGTTTCTATAAAATGCAATAATTTTCAGTAAATAAAGCTAGAAATTTTAATACAGATAACAATCTAGAACATGATAATAAATGGCATTGCAAAGAGGGCTTGTACATCACACGAGTAAAGTATCATCTCCAAAATGAACAGAACTGTATTGGGTTGCGGATGACACAGAACCATCAGGTAATACAACATTCACAGAATGAACATCATTAGTGATATCAATAAGAGAACCCTTGTCACTGATCATGTGATATGAGGCTCCCGAATCAAGGATCCATGGTAAAGTAAACTTACCTGACCCAAGGTCAGACACAACATTAAACTGATTAAATAAATGTAGGGTCATCAGACAGAGTAGGCCCGAAGTCAGTGCAAGCATGGATATGTCCAGAAGAAACGGCAACATGACTAGTAGGAGACATGGCTGCACCAACGAAAAGAGGTAGAGTCGAGCGAGCGACGGCGGCCATTCCGCCATTCCCGGCGGCGGTGGTCAGCTGGTTCGACGCCATCTTCTTGGTCTATTGGTTCAAATCTTTGAACCAATATGATACTCCAGTGAGCTTGAAACATGTATCTTTGTCATGACCCTTGCGATTACAATGTGTATAAATTAGGTTCTTGCGATCAACTGAAGTGAGAATAGCCGGTGAAAAACCCGAAGGTGATAGACGTCGTGCAGCATACGCTATAAAGTCACTTGAAGTCTCGCGAGACTGAACAACGTCTCTATGATTCTCTTCTTGAGCAACAAGGGCATATACACGCATGACTGGTGGAAGTGGATCGACAGTAACTGCAATGGCAGAATAGAAAAGGCGGAACGATGACAATGCTAACTGGTGAGAAGCGGTGGCGGTCGGCGATGGGCGATGGGAAGTGAGCTACAGACGGTGAAAATGACAATGGGTGAGGCAGTGCACAGATGTCGATTGGCCGTGGCGGCTTGGAAAACAGCAATGGAAATTTCTTCTTTAGGTTTTCAAGATTTTAGGCTCTGGTACCATGAATAATTTACAGGGTAATAATTGTGTGTTTGTATTCATACTCTGGGGGTACATTATGTAGTAGTACAAAAGATCTAAATTCAACTAGAAAAAGAAGTACTAATCTAATTAGAATTACAAGTAATTATACAATTCCTTAATAGTCAACTATATTCTTTATGCAACAACTGTGTTAGAAAAATTCAACTAGAAAAAGATCTAAATTCAACTAGAAAAAAGAAGTACTAATCTAATTAGAATTACAAGTAATTATACAATTCCTTAATAGTCAACTATAATCTTTATGCAACAACTGTGTTAGAAAAATAATCACGAATTTTTTAAAAATATTAAAATATCTAACTGTCCCATGCTTTCTCGAAGGAAATATTCTCTAAGTTAACTTAACTCAACATACAATTCATTCCCATCGATATCAGATTGTCCATTATTCTGAAGTGCAACTTCAAATTGGGCACAAGAAGAATTGAAACTCGCATCATCAAGTGAATCTAGCTTATAAGAAGTAAATAAAAAATCAAAGAGGTTTTAATATTCTTGGAATTGCTCAAATATCTTATTTAGAGAAATAATAGTTTGATCAATAATGTATACAAAATAATAAACTCTAAAAGAGTCCTCTGCATATTGTGAATCAACCGTTACAATAGTTGGATTCTCAAAAAAAAATGTTTTTTTTCCAAATTTCACGTCTTTGAGGAAAAAATGTTCGATGTTCATCTCTTTGAAAATCTCTTTAGCTGTATCTAAAGCATCTTTAAAACCAGTTTCTCTATACCTCTAAAAAAAAAGAAGTCGAACCCTTTATTTTATCAATAGCAACATCAATTAGCATAACATTCAAGTGTAAATTTTTACTAACTAAATTAGCCACATATAGTATTTCAACCCAAGATCACTGTTCGCTAATAATTTAGCTTAACCTTTTATTTTAGAATAAATATTGTTTCTCCTACTTGGACTAGAGCCTCACGAGTATCAATTATTTGAAATCGTCTGGCATAAAACTATCAACAAGACTTTCTTAAGCAAGTAGATGGCAATAACTTGGGAGTCAATCCTTTAATATAAACTTTTAAATATTCCACAATTTTGTAGAGTATGCAAATAGCACATAAATTCGTCGAATGATTCCAAAAAACTTCTAGCTTTACCACAAGTATTAGCCATGTCAAATAACAAAAAATTAATACTATGACAACCACAGGGAGTATAAATTACTATAGGATTTATATCGAAAAGTTTTTTTGCACTCCTTGATGTTTTTCTTTCATATTTGCTCCATTATCATAACCTTGTTCTCGTACATTATCTATGTTGAGACCAAGATCTTCCAACTCCTTTTGAAAATCATCAAAAAAACCCTTGACCATTTGTAACATTCACATTCAAAAAGGTAAAAAAGGACTCATCAGTAATCACAGGTTCTGAAGAAAAATCAACATATCTTAATATCAAAGAAATTTGCTCTTGGTGGCTAAGCATAACTGGAAAATACTTTTCTTGCTTTATTTTCTTTATAATTTCCCTTTTTATTGCAGAACCAAGCATAAGTATTAACTCATTTTGCATGTTATGATCAACATAATGAATGTGAATATCATCATTAGTAATACGCCGAACATGCTCTTGAACAATTGGATCAAATTTCAACCAACATTCTAATTAAACCTAAAAAAATTTCATTACTACTTTGATATAATTGCTCATTTGTAATATGCTAAATTATGTTTCGGAAGGAATTTCACAATTTAAAAGATTCTTAGTAAAACATTTTTGAGTGAGATATTTCTTTATCAAGTTGTTTTTGACAAACTTTATCAATAGTCTCATTCTTTTGCAACCTTAGATGCAAATTATACCAAATTTACATGCTCTTCAAATGTTCCATACTAGTTTCATGCTCTTATAATAGTACACTAATATGTGACCAATCTCCAAAACTCCCATAAGTTAATTGACTTTTTCCAAAACCCTTATTCCACAATTTACAACAACAACAAAAAAAGTTTATCAAGCTCTTTTGAATAAACAAGCCAATCTCTGCCACATTTTTCTCCATTCGACAAAACTCTATTAAATAATGTTCCTGAAAATCGTTTAGAATACCTATCTTTGGCATCATTATCAACAGATAAATCTCTTTTAGAACTTTTGACTACTAAAATATCTATTATTTTAGAATCAAGAGCATCTTAATTTCTCGGATAAAAAATATAAAAAGTGAAAAAAGCTTCAAATTGATTTGCTTCTCTCATAATATCATCATCAATATTTCTACCATCATTGTTTTTCATAACATTGTTCATTTCAACATTGTCATTATCAATGGGCTGATTATAATCATATTCATTCTCATTATTATCATCACTAACGTTATAATTACCGTTTAAAAATGCATCATGAGTATCAACATTAGAAAAAGCTTTCATGCAAAGTTTCTAAATTCTTTTGTGAAATATCAATGACACACTCGCGTCTTCCAATTCTTCTGGGGACTCATCTATTTCAGCATCATATTCTATTTCTACATCACGTCCAGATGCATTGAGTAACAATCCTTTGCGATTACATGTTGGACAAGCGGACTGATGGTGACCTTGTTCACCACCGAAGAAACAACGAAGGGCACCAGGTTGATTTGGGCGAGGAGGGTCAACCAGCATAATTGCTATTTTGAGCATAGCGGTGGCATGTTCAATTGCGGCTAGAAGAATACTGGAGTCAGGAGGACTTCACAATTGTTGCGATGAACTCCACACAGAATAGTTAACCTTGGTTTGAACTTCGACAGTCAAAACTTGTTGTTGAGCTTCGACGATGGTAAGTAGGGGAAAGAGATTCAATGTGTGTTGAATTAACTGGCATAAACCACCAATAATACGGGCCACGACCTGACACTCTGAATCCTGATCAATTCTGGCTAGGAGTAAAAAGAATCGGTGGCATGTTCTTGTACGAAACGACTTCATAATTGCAAATTTTACAAATGTTAGAACATCAAATAATCGTAGTTGTATGGCAAAAACATTTTGTGCAGCACGTTTGAACTCGGGTATCTCTTCGACCGTAACTATCCAATTGAGGAATTCTTCGTAGTTGGACCACCATGAAACTTAGGGATTTCAAATTTGAAACCTTTCACCCAACAACAATCATTTTCCTACTTCGGGGTTCCCATCATCATTATAATTTTCTTATTGTTCGTCTTGATGCTCCAAAAGAGGTGGAGCATGCTGAGTTGTCAACGCTTTTATCACCGGAATGAATTGTTGAATTTGTTCATGGTTCCGAGCTAGGGTTTGTCGTGTCTACTTCAATCGGTGGCATATCACAGCAAGGTCTTGACATAGGTTTGCTCTGATACCAACCGGACGCAACATACGGCATTAAATCATCTCAATCTAGGGATTCAAGCAGAGATTCACTTATTGAAAAGATGAATTGAATCAAATTCACTCAAGGAAAATAGAAGAATCTCTCTACTTGTTAATTCTCATAAGTTGCGTTGCAAAGCTAAATGAAGAAGACTATAGATAGAACTCTCAATCCAGATCACAACCAATATGGGAAGAGTAAACCTAGCCTAACTACAATAGACCTAAAAAGCCCAACAAAATCAGTATAAAATAAGGAAATAACAATTAAATAAATAAGGTCTAAAATATAGAAAAACCGCTACTGGTAACAGTTAAGATGTTGCTACATCAAGAACCAAGGTAAAAAGTCTTGTTTCATGTAGTAATAATTAGATTTTCATTTATTAAATTATTTGATTTTGTTGACCATATATTGATAACATCACACAAAAATCAAATAACGAAAATAAAATGAGCAATTAACATATGTAAGAATAATAAAAATTTATTAACTATTCGGGCACACAATCAAAAAGTTTAAATTATACATAATAGATCAAGTTTCAAGCAGTCATGGAGTCATGAGTAAATTTGTTGTCCTTAAAATGAATTAGTCCTGCCGTGGACATCATTCCATAGGGTAAAACCATCGAAGGTAACAATTAATACATAAGAGTTATTATAGATTCACGCATGGTCCAAAGGACTATCACCAATAGAGCAACAGACGAAAACTTTGAGAAAGAAATTTTGAAGACTCAAGTTTATAATGTGGAAAGACTTGAGAAATTATGCGAGTTTTCTGACAGACCGAGAGGCATTATATACACTACTACTCTAAGATACCCTAATCATGGAAACATGATATTTTGATTTTCTGTAACTAGAGAAAAAAATATTCTCCAATCATCAACTCATCAAATCCGAGAACATTCCAAGAATACTCGAATTAAATCAGATGGAAAAGAAAGAAATATTTTTACAATATTCTTCAGTGTATTAAATATGGTAAACCTCGTATTTATTTAAAATAAGATATCACGCAAAACATGGAAACTTTTCATTTTGATCTCTTGAGAATTACATACAAGTAACTCCATACAAACTACGCGGTTGGGCGTTCTATATACTTCCACTGGTCCATACACATTTTATACAGTCCAGAGAAAAATTAATCTGGGCTAATTTCCGCCCAATTTTCTCTTGAAAGTGTGATACTTTGAGCATCCATATCTCATTTACTCTTGATCCGTATTAAAAGTTTAAATTGTCAATTTTATAGTGCTCGCGGAGGAGAATTCAAAAACAAAATTCACCGACCCTATATCCATTCTTGTCCCACTCAAAATGACACTGAAAGTTATCAAAATTCAATCTTCACCGACTGAATCATTTGAAGCCATGTATCACCACTAATATACCAAATCAATTGACTCAAGTAACCCAAACGAAATGGACTAGCCCAACGGAGGGAAAAGAAATACCGTGCGTGCGGGGGCGAGTGCAGGTGCAGCACTGATACGATTGATACTACTCTCTCCGCCCCACTAAAAATTACTTAATTTCTTTTTAAACATTAAATTTTGTAAAATTTGATTCTAAATTTCAAGTAATATATATAGGGTGAGTTCAAGTGAGAACACTCATTTATGTGAGAACACATCTTTATGTGAGAATAAATCTTAACCATTCAATTATTTGATCTTATGACTTCCATTTATTCGCATGTTATTGATATTATATATGGACCATAACCCATTTAACGCGGCTTCAGTTTACCCACTTAGTCTGGACCATTAACCCATTTGTCTGCAAACCACATTTGTCATAATTAGATATCATCAATTTCAATCCATATTCGTCGTAGCCCATTTATAGTTCATTGTTAAAGAAATGATAGTGCATGGGTTAATAATTAATTTTAATTCTCTATTTTTTCTTTCTTTTGAAATCACACACACCCTTCTCATATATTAACCCTCACGTAATATATTACAAGCATCCTGCAGCTACATTAATCCTGACACAAAGTACTTCAAACATTTATTTTTGTGTTGGGTGTGTTCTTATCACTTATCATGACTCCTGTCAATTTTTTCCTTTTTATTCCCTTATATCTCATTGAATTTCATTGGACAAATCGATTTATAAAACATCACACTTACAGGTTAAATTTGAAGTACTTACAAGTAGTGGTTGAAGCACCTACATGTTCTACTATAATCACCATGTGATTTTTGTAGCACATGCAAGCTATAAAAGAAACACATACAAATTTTATTTGAATCACTTACTAACTATAGTTGAAGCACCTACGAGTTGTGCTCTAAGAACCAAATTATTTTCGTAGCACATACAAGTTATAAAAGAAGCACCAAGTTATTTTTGAGTACATGCAAGTTATAAAAGAAGCACCTACAAGTAACATTTGAAGCACTTACAAACGGTTATTGAATCTCCTATAAATTGTACTCTAAACACTAAGTTGTTTCCGTGGCACACATAAGTTATATAAGAAACACTTACATATTACATTTAAAACACTTACAAGCGTTGGCTGAAGCACCCACGAGTTGTACTATAAGCAACAAGTTGTTTTCGTTACATACACTAGTAATAACAAGTTGTTCTCCTATAGGTTTAATCACTTACAAGTAATGGTTTAAGTACCTATGAGTTGTACTCTAAGCACTAAGTTGCTTTCGTAGCACGTACACTTATAAAAGAAGCACTGGGAGGTCGTCTCCATACCTCTCAAATTTACTATTTTTAAGCTCTAAATACTTCTTAAATACAATTAAGTAGATAATGGCAAATCGGGGTCATCCACAAAGAAGAGGGATTTTCCTAAGGGTTTTTACATATAACTTTGAATACTACGATAGATATTAAGTTATGCATATGTATAAAAGCTTATAAAAAGGGGTTTTTGGATTGGGTTTTCTAAGTCATCAATTTAAAAACAAGTTAAACTAGCAAACAAGGTAAATCTACTAATTAAGCAATAACAACTAGGAAGAGTTTACACACAAATTACGGGACCTTGGGCGCAATTGATTTCTACTTGCAAACCTCTAATCTATCATAGAACATACAACCTATTCAATACTTTTACTACTTGTTGTGAAGTTAAATCTTCTATCCTTCTTAGATAGTAGTTTACAAGAGTGATTTCGACATGTCTCGCTAAACCTCATTAATAACTCCTTTAGTCGATCAACGCCTAAAGGTATCCAATTAGTGGCATTAAGCACAAAAAATCAACAAGCTTGGTAGCACTTATAAACACTACACCATGTCTAAGAATTGGACCAATTCATGCATTTATACAAGATTGGTCAAGAACGTTCAACGTTCATAAATTTCTCTTATTGGCTACCCAAAAAATCATGATAAAGAATTCATCATTATCACATTTATCTAGCATTCATCAAATCATTAACCATATTAGAAGCTCTAAATCATGCTTTTGGATTTCATATCAAAAGAAGGGAGAATTAGCTATTTTCTACAAACCCTAACAAGTAATCATACAAGCAATTCATATGCTCAAACTTCCAATACCATTAATGTATTCAACAACCAAATTCAAGTACAATAAATACACAATAGCAAAGTATTAAGTAGCTTCATGCAAATTTCTCAAGACATGGGCTTGGAAGCCTTAATCAATTGCTCCTAAAACTAATTTTAGCTACTAGAATTCATACTTAATAACAATAGTAACTCAAACATGAAATCAAGAAGAAAGCAAGATGAAAATGACAGAAAAACTAGGGTTTTATGTTCGGAGATAAGAGAGTATTTATAGTACAAAAAGTCCAAAAAGCATATTTGGGCAGAGGACCGTCTCGAGTCGCGACACATGCATCGCGAGTCGCGACGGACAGTGTAGGCTGCCCTCAAATGTTTTCTGCTTTTTAGTCTAGGTGTAGTTGTCTCCTCCTTCCTTCTTCTGGTCTTCAAAGT
>JAUOBV010464568.1:0-10213 GCA_032360425.1 Rubia occidens | reverse complement strand
GCGTCCACGTGTACGAGCTAGTCTACCATCGATGAGCTGGGTTGTCGCCTACCAACCACCATTTCAATGACACGGAGATGCTTTGGGGGTGTGGTAGACTGACCGATGACTTTGGTCACATTCGGAGATGATACCCATACCGAGGACATTGAAGGCAGCTGACTACGGACCGATGAATTTTATTGCATCAATGTCAGCGATGAAGAGGTAATAAAATCAACTAAATGCTACATCTATTGCTTGTATGATTTTTTAGTAAGAATCGTTAAAATTGAAGACATTTCTATGCAGCTATCAGCTCCTAAACAGTTTGGATCAACCAGCTCTTTCTATTTCTCTAAGCAACAATTCACACATGATAGGCCACTGAAAATGATACTTCTCGTTAACAACCGTAGCTTCTACCATATTTAAATAATTTTTAAAGTACCTAATTTTGTTTCCATTAAATAATTTCATATTAGCAACAAGCGCGCGTTCACGACATATCCCAACATGGGGGAATACATCATATAGTGCAACGAGCTTGTGAATAACATGCAAGATTCGGGAAAGGTGGTTCTATTTTTAGAGTTTCGGCCATCAACTTCTGGTAGAAAACATCATAATGCATTGTTTATAGATACCATGGTGGATTTTGGGAACAAGCTTGGTCACTTCAGAGCAATGGCTTGGCTATCAAACTCACAGATAGATGTTTGGATGGGGTAACGTTTACTTTTTCACATTAATTGTATGTATTTATACCATATTTTTTTACGAATATTAACAAAAACTCTTTTTTCTCTTCGAAATCAATAAGAGCCGCATTTAGTTTGTTATGTGCTATATGAGAGGTTGTGCAACAGAAATTAAGGAAGCAAAAGTCGAAGGTCGGGCTAAAGCCATTCTAGAAACCATGCTTGTCACTGATACCAATGCGTATGTTGTTTCATATATTAAAATGTAAGTGACACTTTTCACTTTTCCTCAATTACAAATAATTATTCATCGATGACAATTTCATTCATGTGCTACTTTCTCTTCAACACATCAATCATTGGTACTTAATACTCATACGTCCTAGTATGGAGGAAGTTTTTACCCTTGACTTGATGACTGGAGGAATCAAACCACACAACATTAATGAAAACAAAATCATTTCCAGGTACTTTCATTCATTCCATCATATTAATTTAAACATATACAAGTGTGGGTTACCGAACCATTAATTAAATATTACAAGGATTGCATTCGAATATCAAAGGGAAAATATGAAGATGAACCGTCTCCGGACTACACATGGAATATCACAAACATCGATGTCAAGCATTCAATTCCAAGACTCCCTTCATTTCCTCCATTATTTAATACAATTACGTTTAACTCAATTTTTTCATTTGCAGTACTGACGTCAGGATAGTAGTTGGGGAATGCAGATACTATGTCCTCCTCTTCATGGAAGAGTTTGTGCTCAATACTACTTCTACTGATATTCTAGAGGTTGGTCGACAAATTACAAATTTAACATTTGTTCTTCTCACTTAAAAAATGCTTTCACGTAATTAATCATCAGGTTGTTTTGCATGCAACAGATATTTCCACCAAGAAAATGAGTACACAATGGCAAGGCGATAGCAGTTGTAACCGAGAGATGTGTCAGCCTTGGGTGGACATAGATTCCAAACTCTACAAGACTTCTAAAGACCTCGAGCAATTTAATGAAGTATGGAAATTGGATTTCGTAGAAATTATTACAAATTTTCTAAAATTTTCTAGTGGATCGTTTATGTTTTTTCAGACATGGTTTGTGTTTAATTCATTGATTCCTTCTTTCTTAGCATTAATATTTTTTGTAGATTACATCTTGTTGGTTGTGATACTTCCCGAGTTTCAATCCTGATGGGCCAGGAAAAATTAAAATTGGGCATTGCAAATGAAAAACAAAACCAGCACCGGGTTTTCATATTAAATACCGATGCAGGAAATTTTGCATCCTACTTAGACCTAGCACCGGCAATTCATTTCACTCCGGTGATGGAAGATATAGATCCTTCTAATCCCAAGCACTGGAATTTCTTTTCATACTAATGCTAACTAGAACCAGTACTCAAAAAATAGTGCAATGGTCCAACACTATGTAACATTGAATCGGTGTTGTTATCTATCTATAAGCAGTGGTTGCTTTCTACCGGTACTATTTATGAGGTACTACCATCGCTATTGTACTATAGGGACCAGTAATAATAACTGGTACTGAAAATCATTAATCAGCACCGGTTTTGGAAATCGGTGCCTTGTTAACTACATTTCAGAACCCCAATACTTAGACACCAGTAGTCTGAGGGCCCGAAGTACTAGTGCCTATATACCCAAATATTGGTGCCATAGGGGAGTGTCTGTAGCAGTGATTGGATAGAAAATTTGGGCGACGGTTAGGTCCCAATCAAAGCATAAGAAATATACCCATCACATTGGTAGGAGCAGTCACCGGGTAACTCGGGCCAAGATTTTTGAGAAGGTGAAATAGGATGAAAGAAGCAAACTTATTGCTCAGGGCTACACGGAGGATGAGATTGAACAGGAGTTGAGTTCAAGGAATTTCAATATTGACAGATGATGGGTCTACCTTGAGTCAAACAAGCTGGGGGATAAGGGCGTATATACCGACCCAAAGGACATAGCCATCATTGTTGATATTGTAAGTACTTTTTTAAACGTGGTCATAGTATTATCCCTTCATTGTATGTATTTAACTTGGGAAAATTTCATAGATAATGATGAATGAGGAGGCTACGAGGGGCACACTCATCTTTGAACCCGGTGAGGAAAATTTGATAAAGGCCACCAGCGAGAAGGATCACCCAGGGAGGTATAAGGGTACTCAAACTAACCTCCCAGTAGCTATTGCGGTACCCCGTCTCACTCGCAACCGAAAAAAGTGCAAGAGTAGCTTGTCACCTAGGCCAGCAATTCTAAAGAAGCAACCTATAGAACAGTTGGTGGTTAAAACGGATGTGGCATACTGTGACCAGCTAGTGAAGGGGATTGCAACTATTGGAGGAGTTCAAATCCCAATGGGCCTTGATAATCATAAGTTATTCATTGATAAGGCATTGGGCAAGATTAGCGCTGCTAAAACCAAGTCCGATGGTGATTCTAGGGATGAGGAGGCTGATGACGAAGTACAAAAAGAGATTTCATTTCCATTTAATTTTTATGATCCCCAAAACTAAATCCTTCATTGTTATTCCGTATTCTAACAAATCATGTTCAGAAATACATAACATAATTGGGACAAGGTTACCTTGTTTGTCAAGAACCTTGACGACTCAAGGGTCATGGTGGCAAAAGGGTTTCTCCAAAAAAACCGCCATAACCGTATTTCGGCAGGTGGAGTTCTCGTGTCCGATTTTGTGAGCCGGTATTAAATGCTAAGGTAGGATTGCCTTCAGCCAACCACAAATTCATCGATGTTCGGAGAAGATCTTGGACATGTGGTTGATTGGCTGGTAGCTTTGGCCGACCAAGAATATGATCCTCCAAAGTAAAAGGAGAAGGATGTGCCCCTGAAGGATTCCGCAGACGAGGACTGACTATTCCTAGATCTTGGAGATGACTAGGTAATTCCATTAAACCAATTTATACAATTCATTTACTGTATATATATACCAAGTATTCAATTCCTGATTGCAATATAACATTATCCATCACGTGTAATAGCCTATAAATGCATCATCGAAAAAGCCATCCAGTTCTACGACAAGTTACCATGGATCCAACCGTTGGACAAACCAAAGCCTCTGAAACTAGTGCTACATTTTATATTCCAATAATATTTTATTTCAAAACTTTCCATATAGTTAATGCCTTCTATTTAAACTTTGCACATCTGAGGTTAGCCCCATCTGGAGCACAATGATTGCATATGAAGCTGACATGTATTTGGTACCCTACCTTAGGAGGTCAGGCACATTTTATTAATCTTATACCATCACTATTGATTTGTTTAACATATTTCCAACATTTTTTTTATGTATTAACGCAGGCAATATTGGTTCCTCGTCATCATTTGTCCCGGTACGAATGATTTTTTCACCTTGGACACATTGACCGGTGGTATAAGGAAGCCAAGTGATTTCAATATATTTCTATCCATTCAATTATAATTCATTTCCCTACCAAGTTGTTATCAATTTTTGAAAATATTATATCCACAGGCTTGCACGTAAATATGAGAGAGAGAAAAGGAAGAAAGAACCCTCGTCCGATTTTACCTGGAACATAATAAACATCAGCGTAAGTATTCATATCCTTCAAAAAGATTTTACATGTACTTCATCATTTTTCTGGTCTCCACTCAATGATTAAACATTAACAATTGTTGTTTTCTGTCTTAGCACCGAAAACAAGGGATTTGCTTGGAATGCGGCTATTATGTCATGTTATTCTTGGAAGAGCTGGTCCTGAAGACAACTTCAAACAATCTACTTTACATAGGTACTAAAAATACAATAAAAAACAATAGTCCTGCCTTCATTTTCAGTACCACGTCCTACTGCCTTACATTTAATCAAATCGTAGGTTTTTCCAAAGGACAAAGGGGCATACAACGCATATGGGCTTCAAGAGGTGGCGGAGAAATGGTGCGAGGCATGGATTAAAATTTACTTACAAGATGCAAAGACAAACATTGATGCCCAAGGAAATTTAATAGATTGATAGGTGTGGGATTAAGATTTGGATGAGTGATGGGACTAATTTATTAACAATGATGTTTTATACTTTCTTTATTTTCACATGTGGATTCTTATTTCTTTCAATAGAAAATTTACTCTTTTAAATAAATTATATGGGATTTATTGAATCTATTTTCCCCGTATTTGATCTGGGACGGGGGAAAATTTAAAAAATTTCCATTTCAAAATTTTATAATACTAGCACCTGCTATAAAAAAAACCATACTTTTCATTTAATCCATAATTGTCAATTTGATGAACCATTACTTTAATTTCATACCTGTGCTACAAAAAATGACCAAATATTTACATTCCGGTGCTACGAATTGATATATTGGTTCTACAATGAAAGATGATTCCAAAATAACATAGCCACTTGTACCCAAAAAAGAGTCGGCGCTGACTAAAATGAGCATCGGTATGTTGAAAAAATATATTGGTGCCCAAAAACTTTATTTGGTCATGACTTTTTGTACACTGGTATAGATTTCATCGAGCACTGGTACGTGGAGATACCGGCGCTCATATTCTTTAGCTCAAAACTGGGTAAATTTGCACAGGATGACTTAAGCACCGGTATTCAGGGGCTAATTACCGGTACCTTTGTGGTGAAGTACCGGTGCCTATGGGGTATTTTCCAGTAGTTTCACCCATATTTATTTACTACGTACGGAGTGATATTTAGTTTACAAATTTCCAATTTTAAAAAAGTTGTCCCAAACTTGTATTTATCATCTCTGAAACTATTTATAGAAAATAGATTTTAATTAAGTGCTACTATGATCCTGACTTTAGCCTGAAATTGTCAATATAACCCTGCAATCTCAAAAGTTTCTACCTTTATGGGTTTAGCCTAAGAAAGTATGGGCTTGGGCCAAAAAACGAGCCCACTAAAGGCGGTTCTAAATGAAGAACAACCTTTAAAATTAAAAGGGGACCTGGAAAAATATTTCCGAACTCGGAAATGCTTCCGAACCTCAATTAAAGGTGGTTCTAAAGGTGGAACCGCCTTTAATTAGTTTCGAACCGCCTTTAAAGGTATTTTTGGAATCGGAAATGCTTCCAGACTTCAACAGAGCTTTCTCTACCAGTGAACCGCCATTAATTGTACCCAATTACAGGCGATTGTATAATGATCTGCATTTGATTCACACTAATGGAAGGCGGTTCTTTGTTAACCTCCTTCCGAAGAACTTGAACCGCCTTTGATTATCAAAGGCGTCCAAAAACACAAGGTTCCGAGCTCGGAATCGTCCCCGAAAGGTGGTTCCTCGGAAATTTAGTGGAACCGCCTTTGAATGCCGCCTTTAATAGGCCATTCTACACTAGCACGATTTTTTAAAACCAAAGTAAATACTCCCACAGTCCCAGCCAAATCTGCACAGAATCTATTTTTCAGTCAAAATTGTCGAACTTTGACCACAAATTTGAATACATATATGAGCAATGCTTTTATCGTATTAGATATTGTTTGATTCGTCATAATATTATTTTTTTATGCACTGTTATTGTCAATAACTACATATATTTACAGTCAAACATATTTGTTGGAGACCGTAAAAAATATTCCGTGCAAGTTTGGTTGGAACGGAGGAAGTAATACTTGTTACTTCATTTTTATATATATATAATCGAGATAAAAGGACTTTTTACCTTGATTATTGGTCAAAAATCAAATGATCGATGTAAAAAGTTCAAAGTAAAAAGGTGAATTTTCTTATAATAGATTGCTCATAATACTGAGGGATTCCATATTATTTGCCATCCTTAATCGTCACCCGTATTTATTTACAAGTATTTAGGTTACGAATTTTTCAATATTAAAAAAGTTATCATCCCACACTTGTATTGATCATCACTGACACTATTTATAGAAAATAATATCTCAAGGTTTTTGGTAGGCAAATTGTTTTTGGGTTCCCACAGTATAAACTTCCACGTGGAAAATAATACTCCCACCGTATCTTTTTTTAGTGTCTTAATTCATTACTCATCAATAAAGTTGATGTTGTTTGTATTGTAAAAATATATAAATTTATAAATGTGAAAAATATCACATGAGATACTGCTACATTCATCGTAACACATTCATCGTAGTTAGTGGAATATTTTTGGAATATTTAATTTTCATAATTTAATTTTAAACGTAATTTAAGATATTAAAATTATAAAATCATCGTTGAATAGTGACAAAAAATGAGTAAGACACTAAAAGAGAGACGGTGAGTATGATATTTTTAGACAACTTGAGTTTAAGTTAGTCAAAATGACTTCAATATCACCAGTTGACAACACCAAGCATACAATTTCTATCATACGATACTTTGGAAAAATCTTGTTACAATAAATATAAGCAAATACCAAATCATTAATTATAAAATAATTGATCTAAAACAAAATGTCTTACTCCACCGTAAACTCATGAATTTATAATCTAGTTATTCATATCCTACTTCCCCGCTAAATTTGTTTCAGTCACGCCACTCTCTTTCCTGCCGCCGCCGCACCGGCCAAGCAACGGCACTCCACAAATTCCTCACACTCTCTCTAAATCTCCGACAGCCAACAATCCGACCAACCATTTTATTATTAGGTCCAACGGGATCACAACCGACATTACTTTGATGTATGACCTCCAACTGTTTGATAAATTGACTGTGTGACCGGAAAGAGCTAGAAATAGTTCTCATGGCGGCATTAGTTTCCCTTTTGTGCCTTTCTTTTTCATCCTGCAAAAGGGTTTTCTTGCCTAGACTCATATGTTCATCTGCACACCGTACTTCCACTAGCTATGGAGATGGAGATGGTGGTGAAGATTCTTTGCCGCCATCTCAGACATGGGATTCAGAATCAGAACATAAACCCCAGCTCCCGAACATTGAGATGAGATATCAATGCACCATTAATAAAGTCATTTACACTGGTTGCAGTGATCGTTGCTGTCACCTCAACGATTGTCGCAATCCGTACTACTCCGATCTGCCGGCGAGTGACGTTCACGCGCCACACCACCCGACTTTACGTGCCACTGTGCCTCTACCTACCTGATTTGCCGATTTCGCAGCCGACGATCGCCACAACTTCTTCTCTAACTGTCGTGAGCGTTTGTTTTCCGTGCTTACCCGGATTCGTCGTGCGTGTTTTTCAAGCGTCGCTCGTACCCCACACGCCGCCGTGTCTGCAGCACACACGCCGCCGCATCCGACCTACCGTACCGCCGATCGTGTGTGTCACTTATCTGCACCAATGACTACTGATGTTGCTGAGTAAGTACACATCGCTGTTGAAACTGAAATTAATTAGTTACAGAATCTCAATGCCGCTGATGTGATTGCAGGTTTACTCAAACAGTTGCAGTTACAATCTGGTTCTGGGGGATCTATACCTTCTGGTCTATGAACTCTTCTTACTACCTTAGTACCTCTGACGGTCCCGATTTGTTAATCTATCTCGTCATACTGAAAGGATTTTAATTTTTTTAATGATTAGCAATTTCATAATTTTATTCACAAGTTGGGCATTCTTGATCATCATGCTCCAACTCGAGGGAGGGTGATAAGGAGATAGAAATCATTTTCCTTGTAGGGAAATGTCATAAATGGTAGTTACCTTATAGAATAGTTTCCTTATAAAATTAGTTATAAATGGTTATTTCCTTATAGAATTAGATCATATTCCTGTTAGACTTTAGTTTGTTGTAGCTATATATATTGTAACTCTCATCATTGATGAGATGTGTCATTAATGTGATATCAATACACCGTAATTAAGTACTTTATATTTTATCAAGGAATTGTAATATTATTTGAATATTATTTATAATTGTAATTGGATTAGAATTCTTTTTCTAGTTGAGGTTAGGTCTTTTGTACTACTATATAATGTACCCCGGAGCATGAATACAAACACACAATCATTACCCCATAAATTCTTCATAGAATCAGAGCCTAAAACCCTAAAAACTTTACACCTTAAATTTCCTCCAGATGTTCCCTTTCTGAGCGACGACCGCCACCGCATTGTTCGGAAGCGAGGGCTTTGCTCTAATCACCGCCGCACCGGAGTCGAGCTCTACATACTTTTCTCCGCTGTTTGAATTATCAGATTTTTTAGGGCCTTTTTGATTGCCCAGTTTTCAGAGACGAGCTCTGCTTAGTTTCAACCGCCGCCTAGACTCGGCCTTACTTTACTTCATTTCCATCGCCACAAGTGAGCCTCCGACCGATGTCGTTTGCTTATTTTCTGAAGAAAACAACGCGCGTGAGATTCACACGCGCATTCCAAAGGTGCGTGAATCCACACGCATTTGCCTGAGATGCACCTCTTCCTTCTGAAGTACTTGTTTCCACACGCCTTTGCAGACACGCGCGTCGATTATTGTTTTGCTTCCGTCCCGTGTGTTTCTATCTTCAGCCAGTTCCTTACCGTTTTCGTAATCCAGAGTCTGATCTGATTCTTTACCAGTTCCTTACAGTTTTATTATTTATTTATTAAACCAAATAGATCATTTGAATTGTGGATGCAATCTCTGTCTCCCCTGCCCAATCTGATTTTGGCCCTTCTCTATCTGACGACCAATGGAGTACGACCCTTAATTTATTTAATCAGTTAAATTACCCTTCTGACCATGGGTCAGGTAAGCCTACATTACCTTGAATTTTCGATTCGGGAGCCTCATATCACATGACTGGTGACAAAGGTTCTCTGATTGACATTACTGCCGCTACCTATACTATTAATGTTTTGCTGCCTGATGAGTCTTTATCATCTGCTGCACAATATGGTTCTTTACACTTTGGAGATATCACTCTTACTAATGTGCTTTATATACCTACACTATGATGCAACTTATTATCATGCTCTAGATGGTTGTCTACCTTAAAATGTCTAGCTTTGTTTACTGAAAATTATTGCATTTTACTGAAAATCAGTACGAGGACTGTGATTGGCATTGGTGAACATCAGGGGGGGTTTATTGGCTTCGTTTGCTGGATACATATGCTCAGTCTCATATCTCGCAGTCAGTTCTGACAGTTGCTATAGTTTCTACATCTGATTTATGGCATCAACGTCTTGGTCATCCATCTCACACGGTGATTTTAGCACAAATAACAAATAATACTTCTATGCATTGCTTTGTGCGTCATAGAGCAAAACAGATTAGACATAGTTTCTCTTTGAACTCTTCGAATGCTAGTTCTTTGTTTGAATTGATTCATTGCAATGTTTGGGGTCTTATCGCACATCTTCTAGTGGTCTATTTTATTTTTTACTGTAGTTGATGATTATTCCCGAGCTTTTTGGGTTTATTTATTAGTTTCTAAGTCTGAGGTAGCATCTAAATTTATTGAATTTTGTGCTTTTATCAAGAGGGAGTTTGGCAGTGTGGTTAGACGTGTATAGACTGATAATGGTACCAAATTTCTACCTTTGAGATTCTACTTTGCTGAGTCTGGGATTATTTTTTAGACTTCCATGGTTGAAACTCCACAACA
>JAUOBV010464351.1:0-10213 GCA_032360425.1 Rubia occidens | reverse complement strand
TATTAACGATTAGACAAGTTTCTCGAAGAGCGTAATAATGATTGTTGTGCAATTTAACCTGGGACGGAGGGAGTATAGCGATCCACATTCCTCATTACTTGCCACACAATGTCGATCGAGTGTGATCTGCGTATCTAGTTACTCTCCGTATTTGTACTGCAATCATTATCACGATATTCAAGAAATATGTTTGACCGTTAATATCTTTGCCAACGTACAATAACGTCAAATATAAAGTTGATATTTAAAAATTATTTGTTACGACGAATTGAACAATATCATAGACGATAATATTATTGCTCATAAATCTAATCAAATATGCGATCAAATTTTGATAGAGAATAGTGTCAAAAAAAGTAGAAGTGCAAATAGAGCTAGAACAGAGGACTAGTTCAAATTCCTCTCCTTTTTTTCTAATAGCTCCGATTACTCACATGTTTCATTGGATGTGACACACTTTCCTTTTTTGGTTATTTTTGTGAATTTAACACACTTTTCTTTTTTGGTAAGATTCATTTATTTTCATCCACTTATTCTACTTTTTTCTTTCCAAATTCAATTTCATCCACTTATTTCATTAATCTAAATTCAAGCACATAAATCTAGTGTGTCATATCCAACAAAACGGAGGTATTACAATCAGTTCTCAACCATGTACTATATCGTTGGTTTGTTTGAAGTTTAAACATGAGTACCCAATGAATTGATGAGTCGGTCAACTGGAAACGCATCGAAATAGCCATGTGAGCACTGTACGTTTGTCAACGGAATGAAGTGTTCATATCGCATATGCACACAAGAATACACAACTCATCGTCCCCCTTTGCCTAGGCCTTTTCTGCCCCTTGATTACTTTACGTCAACTTGTAGTCCTGCTACTCCCCCGTCCCAATTCAAGCAGAACGAAATTTTTTTCACGCTCATCAAAAAACTTGTCTAATCCTTAATATGTTTAAATAAGTATAATAACGGCAAACAAAAAGTTACTTTTAAGAAACTACTTGTTATGACGAATTCAACAATATCACATACGATAATATTATTGCTTATATATCTACTCAAATATGCGGTCAAAGTTTGATAGAGAATAGTACCAAATAGTAAGTGTGCAGCTTAAATTGGGACAGAGGGAGTAACATATATTTTTAAAATATCAAATTTTCACAATTTTTTTTATCTTTAATGAAAGATATTAAGGATCAAACATTTTTCACGTCAACTGTTAAAAGCTAAAAT
Organism: Rubia occidens; assembly: GCA_032360425.1. Classification (NCBI taxonomy): domain Eukaryota; kingdom Viridiplantae; phylum Streptophyta; class Magnoliopsida; order Gentianales; family Rubiaceae; genus Rubia; species Rubia occidens. The sequence goes on along the minus strand of JAUOBV010464351.1, from coordinate 8,977 downwards.
GTGAGTTTGAAATGGGACAGAAGAAATACTATATATTCAGAATCCAGTTTAGTTCAATTCAAATTACTAGGTGAAAATAACATTGACCTTACAGCAATTGTCAAAATTTAAAAAGTGCCACGTGCATCAAGTGTTGCATTAAGTTTGTGGCAGTTAAGCACAAATTTAGCAGTTACCTCAGCGTCATATTTTTTCTTCATGTTTTGAAGAAAAACTTAACGTTAGCGGAATATTGATTTACCTGTTTTTAAGACATTGAAGACCATTTTTAAGACAGGGCCATTACAATTTGAGAGAGTGGAAAACACAAGCAACTTTCCCAGATTGGTTTTGAATCCCAATTCATGGACAGAAGTGAGTTTTATTTTTCCTCTCTTGTGTTTGATTTTGTCTTAATGAAATTTCTGACATTTTGCTTTTAATTGGCGTTGAGCATCAGTTCGCAAGCTTTATTTTTCTAGACTCTCCAGTCGGAACCGGATTTTCCTACACAGCAAATCCTCGAGCTCGTAAATCCGACACGATGCTAGCCTGTAATGAAATTTACGAGTTCCTTAGAAAGGTATTACTCAAAGAATATACTTCCTCCGTCCCACCAGTTTTGGCCGATTTTTTTTTTGTCAACTTTCTCAAACCATGTTTGTCCAACTTTTATTATACAATAGTGTTTGAACGAGTAGTGATGATAAGTTTCAGTTGATTCTTGGAGTTTTTGATTGATCACCCTCAGTTCATCTCCAATCCTATGTATGTTTGTGGTGACTCCTTTTCTGGTCTTGATGAATATGTTTCCACTGATAGAAGTCTCTCTTCATGATCCCTTGAACCGAGTCCGACCTGCAAGACAACGCCCCCGGTGTCCGGGGGGTAAACACTCCGATGCTTAAGTTAGTATAAGCCTTGTGTCAAGAGTGTATTGAATAATCTAAAGGCTTACCAGGCCTGTGTATTTATAGGGGAGGAGAACCCGATCTCTAATGGGATTCGAACTCCTTTCCTTATTTGATATGCATAGTAACTCGAGTATAATTGGTATACACGAGATAGTTTCCTTGTAGGAATCAATAATATCCTTATTTAGGATTGGATCACGCGTCCCTTTATGGGCCTCAAGTTGGACTTTAGACAATGCCCTAAGCTCGAAGCTCGCGGGCCTCGAAGGGTCGTGGCCCAGGTATCATCAAAGAGGGTGTTTCGATCAACCTTCGTTAAGAGTACTTTTCAAAATTCCACAATCTAGAGTCATTACAAGGAAATTCATGTCACTCTACATCCTTTATATCCTCTCCATCCTCCTCCGCCGCCTCTCTCTCTTCGTCGGCACTGCCTACCAACCCCTCTGCCCAACCTTATTTTGAAGGCTTTATGTGTTCATCTTTCCATGATAATTATTAATACTAAAGGCATGTTTGCATTCAAAATGTGAACTTTATAATGGGTCCCCATCCACCCCACCCTGCCTTATTTACAATTAAAGTGGTGTAATTGATTTTTTTCCCCTTCAGTTGAAAAATGTTCCTTTCAAGGGCTCAAGTCACAGTGCCTGCCTTATATGTGCATATATCTTCATACATTAAAATGCCACATGATGAGAAAAAATAACGTAAAACCTTTTTGTAATGTTATAATAAATTATTTTTGTATAATTCACAAAAACACAAAATTACTAGGTTCACACTCAGATAGAATATCCCAACCAGCTCTTTATAGTGTTTGATGAATATCATTAACCGTATTCAAAATAAATCATGAAAATATCATCCAAACCATTAATGGCGCGGAGCTTTATATAATTGTATAAAAATTACCATAAACCTTTTAGAGGTTACAAAAGTTAAGGGTTCACTAACTAAACAAATTAGTATGCGCAAAATTTATTTTGAGTCAAATGATCAATGCAAATTATTTCATAATACATACACCAAATTAATATAGTATATTTAAATGAAAACTAGATTGATATGTTAGTTTAACGATTAAGTTAAATACTTAATATTATGTTCGCACTTTACGTGTTCATCTTCCCAGCATAAATACCAAAGGTGAACTTTATAATGGGTCAAAAATTTGCCTTGCTGCCCCTATCTACAATTAAAATTGAAGAATAATTGTTTTTCATTTATTGAAAAAAAAACCCCCGTTTCTAGGCTTTAAATCACAGTTCGTGCCTTTTATGTGCATGTATCTTCACACATTAAGATGCCACGTGATGAGAAAATATTTCATAAAACCTTTATCCATTGATATATATATATATATATATAATTATTTGCAAATGAAAAAAAACTCAAAATTATCTTTAGTTCACATCATATATTGCTTATCGATAACTATATAGTCTACTAAATAAAAGGTGCACGCGGGTTGCATTTATTAGATAAAAGTTTGACACGGGGTTGCCCGTTGCTTCGATGATTCATGATAACTCCATGGATCACAAATTAGATGTTCTATGCAAGCCTATGCTCTATACGCATTATCCTAGGATAATATGATAGGATTTTGATTTTATTAGTTTGGCCATGGGGATCGGAGTAATAATTAACAGTGACAGTCGGTGGTATACGTATTTCATAGTTCAACCGGAAATTCTTGGATTGTGAAAGATGAACAACTAGAGGGCCTTTCATGAAAACGTAATGCCCTCTTGCCTAACTGGTAGAAATCAATATGGCAATTGAGTTTCTTCTGGAGGTCACGCAAGTGAAGAAGTAGATCCACCAGAGTCATTCAGCTCACATATCAGTAAAAAAAAGTAAGGACTTGGTAGCCAGATGACAATAACTTTTATGTAGAACTTATAACTAACTACAACACGCTTAAGGTATCTCAAAATATATGTAATGTTGCAGTCTACTTTCCCCTGACTTCAATGATGATGTTATTGTTTCCTGTTAATTCTAGAGCCTACATTTTCTTGTTTATGATATGGGTACTACCAATAAAATGTGGGATTGGTTCAATATTTTTGATGAATTTATTTTGGTTAGTTCATAAAATTTCCTTTTGGCCTTTAAGTCATAGTGCATGCCTTTTGTGTGCATGCCTTTTGTGTATTAAGATGCCACACGATGAGAAAATATATCGTAAAATAAACCAGGTATTATCAGCTCCTCCAGGGTTTCCTTTAGTTGCTCAAGCTCCGCCACATCCTTGGTCATTCAGCTCAGTGATTGGTAGAAGAGGGAGGACTAGGTGGCCATATTACAGTAACTTTTATGAAGAACATTATAAATGACTGGAACACCTTTGAGGTATTTCCGAAATTTGTAATGTTGTGGTTTACTTTCCTATTGTTTCAATGATGATGTTATTGTTCCATGTCAATCCCAGGGCCTGCATGCTCTTGTTTATGATATGGGTACTACAAATGAAATATGGGAATGGGTCAATCATTTAGAGGTATTTATTTTGGTTAATTCACAAAAGTTTCTTTTCTAGGCTTTAAAAAATAGTGCGTGCCTTTTGTGTGCATGTATCTTCATACATTAAATCATGTGTTCATAGAGCATGCCTTTTGCACTTTACGTGTTCATCTTTCCAGCATAAATATTTATAGTTAAATTATGTTTTTTTGCAAAGGTAACCTTTATAAAGGGTAAACAAATCACCTTTTCCCCTATCTATAATTACAATTGAAGAATTTTTTTTCATTTAGTGAAAGAAAAATACATTTTCTATACCATAAAACAAAGTGTCTGCCTTTTATGTGCATGTATCTTCACAGATTAAGATGCCACATGATGAGAAAATATATCGTAAAACATTTATCCAATGATATATCTATTTTTAATGAATAAAAACACCAAAATATCTTTGGTTCACATTATATATTACTTATCGGCAACTAAAGAGTCTATTGAATAAAAGGTGCACGCGAGTGGCATTTATTAGTAAAAAGTTTAACACAGGTTTGCTTGTTGCTTCGATGATTCATGATAACTTGATGGATCACAAAATAGATATTCTATGCAAGCATACGCTCTATATACATTATCCTAGGATAATATGATATGATTTTGATTCTATTACGTTGGCCATGGGGATCAGAGTAATGATTAATAAGAACAGTTGGGGGTATATGTATTTCGCTGTTCGATGTGAAATTCTTGGATTTATGAAAGACAAACAACCAGGGGGCCTTCCATGAAAATGCAATACCCCTCTTGCCTAGCTGGTAGAAGCCAATATGGCAATTGAGTTACTTAAAGTGGTCATGCAAGTGAAGAAGTAGATCCACCGGGGTCATTCAACTCACTTATTAGTAGAAAAGTAAGGACTAGGTAGCCAGATGACAATAACTTTCATGAATCACTTATAACTAACTACAACACCCTTAAGTTATTTCAAAAAATCTGGAATGTTGTTGTTTACTTTCTTGCTGCTTCGATGATGATGTTATTTTTCCATGTCAATTCTAGAGCCTATATGCTCTTGTTTACGACATGGGTACTACCATTGAAACTTGGGAATGGGTCAATCTTCCAGAGGTATTTATTTTTGTTAATTCATAAAAGTTCCTTTTCTGTGCTTTGAGTCATAGTGCGTGCCTTTTGTGTGCATGGATCTTCATATATTACGATGCCACATGATGAGAAAATATATCGTAGATGAACTGGATATTATCAGCTTCTCCAAGGTTTCCCTTAGGTACTTAAGCTTTGGTATCCCCTCGGTAATTCAGCTCAGTGGTTGGTTCAAAAGTCAGGACTAGGTGACCATATGACAATCAATTCTTATACCTTATCCCTGGGGTTTCATGAATGTGCAACGTAAATAGGTAGAATGTGCATTTTATTGCTATTATTTGTGCATTCAATACTTATATAGTTATCATAGGAAACTTAGAATAATGCACAACCTCACATAAAATGATACACATTCTTACCATTTAAATTGCACAAAACGTCCCTGGGGATACAATGCTCATGGTACCCCAGGGATACCATATAATTTTCCAATGACCATAACTTTTATGAAGCACTTATAACTGACTACAACACCCTGGAGGTATTTCTGAAAATTTTAATGTTGGAGCACTATCACATGACAAACACTCTAGCACCAGTTTTTTGGACCCTCAAGCACCGGTTTTGGGTGGCAAAAAAATCGGTGCCTAAGTAGCCAATGAAATATTTTCACCGGTTTTTGAAAAACCGGTGCTAGGTTTAGCACCAGTTTTTTGGTTAGCATCGGTTTTATACAACCGGTGCAAAAATGGCACTGGTTTCATGTTAGCACCAATCCAAAAAACTGATGCTAGATTTAGCATCGATTTTTATATATTAGCACCGGTCTAAAAAATTGTTTTTAAATTTCACCTGTTTTATATGGTATCAATTTTTTTTGCACCGGTTTTTAGAAAACCAGTGTTAAAATTGTCACCGGCTTTTTATTTGGAATTGCAATTGGGCACTGACCGCAGCTGCGCACAGCTGCTCTATAACTTTGATTTGGGGTTAAAAAAAGTAGTAGAATAGGATGTTGACCACAGCTGCGCACAGCTACTCTAATACTTCACAACAAACAGTAAAACAATCCAACAACATATATATGCCACATCTAGCAACATCCAAAAATATTTCCACAAAATGTATGATACAAAATTAATAATCTATGGGACTAAACATAACTATCAAAAACATAACTATCTATGGGACTAAACATAACTTTAGCTTAAACTAGCAATTAAATCACGTGGCATATACACATCAAATCACAAGGCTAATTCACACATCTATTGTCCTTAGAAATGCTAATTCTGTTTCACATGTTACTTGACATGTACTCACCCCCGGCATATGCTAAAGATTTGGCTAACTTTGTTGGGTCTCCCGTACCTTCTGTGTGAACACTTGCATCCATCAAAATGAGTAAGTTCTTGCACAAAACCTCCATTGCAGTGTGGACATAAAAGGTAAGGATTACGGAGCCGAATTGGTTGGCAGCACCAGTGTCACCAATGTGTATTTCCTGCCCAATGTACAAAATTTGTTGCCATTAAAACCAGGATATCCTATAAGAGTTCTTAAAAGCCTAAAATGAACACCCAATGAAGAGCATGTCAGGTAACTAGAGTTCTTAAACAAAAGACCTCACACACTCCATGCTAACCCACACCAGATAGCAGGAATCACATGAGGAACTCGAGACATAAGAAAGCCATCCCCAAAAAAGTTGAGCATATAGATAACATACTGCTGGGAAAAAAAGAAATGAATAAATGAATAAAATATGTACTTAAGCATTGTCATACACTATCACACAGAAAAAAAGATTCCAGTTTCAAAACTAAATGCACAGATAAAATATAAGATACTAACTACTTGTTTCTGATAAAACTGTAACATAAAAAATAATAAATAAATGCAAAGGAGAGTAAAACAAACTCAAGAGTAATGACAATTCTATTTGAAGCATAACTCTGTGCTGCAAAGTGGAGGATTTGTCTTGGCATACAGCTCCGGCTTTACAAAACTAATTAAGTAAGCCTGTAAGAAATTATTGTTTCATACTCATATAGTTTGACAAGAGAATGTAAAGAAGTGCATCAACCTGATGTTACTATATTGAACAACTTCACACTTACCTTCTTCCTTATAGCTTGAAGTTCTTTTTTTATACCAGCTACAAGATATAGTAGAAAATTATTAATATCTCTGCATTGACAAAAGGTAATAATTTACAGTACTTCATAACAGAAAGACGGTATTCACCATTATTGGGTTCCAAATGGGAAGCATTCTTGAAACTTTCAACTACAGCATCAACGCCATTAAGTGCCATGTATGCCTGAAAAATTACAAGTTACAATTTGGCTTCTAAACCAGATATCCAAGTCGAGTACAAAATGGTTCTCATATAGGAAGTCAAGTACAAAATAATTCTCAGATGTATACATAAAAATCACGTAGTGAATGAAAAAAATAGAGATTATCCATTAGTCGATTGAAATACGCATCAAAATCAAGTATGTAATAAATTAGCTACTGCTCATGTGAGCAAAGGTAACTAATGCTCAAGTATGTATTGATTTGGTACAAGCTCTTTAAAAGTGATTTGGTTCACACTATATACAATTTTAATATCTATGAAAACATTAGAACAAAAAAAATCGATCTTGATTTCCTTTTCTCAAACTCTTTGGTTGCCTGTACCCCTGCTCCACATATTTACACAGATCCTAGAATCACAAACGTAAGTAGTTTACAAAACAAGGGATTTCCCAATAAAGTAAATCGACAGTCCAAACACGACCCCCCAGCCCCACCACAACCACAGTAATTTTCTTAAGTATATACCCTAAGGCATTATTAACCAATATTTTCTAAAGACTTAATTGGAGAATAAGAACCAAGCCACCATTTAATCATGCATTGGACTAAATAATGCATGACATGATAGACGGAATAAATCAATAAGAAGTGATGGAACTTAGATTTGGTTCATTTCAAAAATCATAAACAAGACCGACCGGCCAGCAATCAATCTCGTGTACAACAAAAAAAAGTAGATTATCAAAGGAAAATTGGCACTCACCATTCCCTCCAAGAGATCTCTACTCGTGCGCAGTGATTTTAATCGGTTCTTTATGTCTCTGAGCCCCCTATAATCTCAATGGAGAAGTAAATAATCAAAAATGAGCAAGAATAAATTCTTTTCCTTAGGAAATTGGCACTCACCATTCCCTCCAGGGTCATGGGTATCAATTCCTAAGAGGTGGCCAAGCCCATGAGGCGTGAAAACAGCCCCTAATCTCTTCGAAACCATGGCATCAGTATCACTGGGATAATATTTACAAAGTTATGAACAAAATTAAACCACTAAATCACATAGTACTCTGAGGTGCATCAAAATAAATCGCGACATCAAAGTAGGGTAATTACCCCTCGACGACCATGGGCTCCAACCCGGCGGAAATGTGCTCCTCTGCAGCTCGATCGCCGCCAGTCGCCGCCGCCGTGAGGGCTTGCTGGAAGTCAACGGCGCCGACTATCGGGGTAGGTCATCCTCGTACGTCCTAAGGTGGGAAGCGCCTCGTCATTGGAGTCCCCAAGAGCTTCGAGGATGTATAACTGGTCGGCGGCGGATACTGATAATAGAATATTAGATAAATTAGAATCAGGTTAAGAAAGAAATACTTTTTCTTAACCTGATTCTAATTTATCTAATATTCTATTAACTGATACCGCCGGCGGCTTCTGAGGCAGCGACACAAACCTGGGGGAGGAATTGGAGGGGAAGGACAAGGGTTTGAGAGCAGCAGAGCAAATGTCCTAAAGAGAAATTAGGGTTATCCAAACTCTCTCACAAGATGAAGGGTCTAAATTAACCTTACTATTTAATCATTGGTCCGGATTGATTTGACCATTAAATGAGCTGAATTCCTATAATTTAATTGGACTATTAATTACTTATAGGTTCTGTTTGTCAAAACTATATTTATAAATAAAGCTAACTTGATTTTAGAAAGTGTTTTGCTTATAAGCAAAACAGCTTATAAGCTCTATCAAACGGAATTACAATGTTGTCCAAAATTGTGTTGCCCCATTATCCATTGTTCCAAAATACATTGTACTTGTTATTTTTGCATAAATATAGAAATATTAAATTAATTAATTTTTCGGTGAAATGTTGAAAATTGCTAGTACATGTTCCTAAGAAACTTACAGTTGATTACGTAGAAGTAAGAAAGGGAAATTGGAATATATTTTAGAAGTAATAAATTATTTATTAGTAATAAATTTAATAACATTAATTTTTTTAAGTCGACATTTTAAAACTATTCTAACTAAGTAGGATGAGGATAATTGTATTTTTCTCTATTAAGTGAAAAATTGTATTTTCTTTATCAACTTCTTGTGCCCGATCGATGACAAATATTCCGTTACGAATTTGGAAAATAAAATGGGGGTGTATAGGGAAGCACCACGTTCGAGCGGATTTCATTTTGGAGTTACGGGTAAAGTTTTTACTA
>JAUOBV010464022.1:0-10216 GCA_032360425.1 Rubia occidens | reverse complement strand
CTAATTAAGGATATTATTGATTCCTACAAGGAAGTTATCTCAGGATACCAATTATACTCGAATTACTATACATATCAGATAAGAAAAGGGAGTTCTAACCCTAGAGAATGTCATATTCTCTTCCCTTATAAATACACAGGTTTGGTACACCTTAGATTCATTCAATACACTCTCGAGAAAAGTCTTATACTAACTTAAGTATCAGAGTGTTTACCCCCTGGACACTGGGGGAATTGTCTTGCAGATTGGACGTGATTCAGGGATCACAACGAGAGACTTCCATCAGTGGAAATATATTCATCACACACCTTCGTGACGATGCAATCCTCCGAATCCCAAACTTGGCCATCGATGCTTCCATTCAAGGCCTACAAATGTGAGAAAAAAAAAGAATGGAATGAGTGATACACACAATTCATCAAATACCTTGCATGTGGTGATTATATCAAACAAACAACCAAAAATAATCTTGACATCAATCGAAATTTCAAGAAGCGGAAATGACCAATCTGATAGCTTGTGAATGAAGTCTTTTCTTCGTTGATTAGTGGTCGTTGTTAATTTAAAATCACCGGAGAATCCCTCTCCCCATTGCGCCGACTTTTTCTCTTGAAATTTGGCGGCGACTTTGCTGGGTTGTGGTGCAATGATAGATTGGAGAAGATTATTAGAGTATAAGGGAGAAGAGGGGAAAAAGACAAGCGTAAGGTAGGAAAAGATAGAGCAGAGAGCCACGTCTTGGCGGAAGTGGGAGGGAGAACCAAAGGGCAAAATGCAGCGTTTTTAGCGAAGATTTGCAAGCGAAATGATATAGTAGATTTTGGGATTCTCCCTTTTATAATATAGTATATGTATGATCAAATGATAATATCAAAGAGATTTTATCTTGGCATTCAAGTTGAACCTTTAGAAAATTTTGTATGTACGTGGGGAGGTGGAAGCCCAATAAATCAATGTTATTTTGACTTGTGTTTCAAATAATGGGAGAAAACAAGGTGCATATAATTATAATTTTTAATTATCATTTGTCAAAATATCATTAGGTGTTCACCTCCCTACAAACAAAACTCCTACATTTTGCAGGGTCTGACAAAACTCCCACATAAAACGAGTAAATATGTGTATAATTATAATATGCCAATATTCGCGGGATGGAAGGATATATATACACATACATATATATATATATATATATTTATAATTTTATTTACTCATTTTAATTTGAACTTTTGAAAAATTGATGATAAAGTTTTATTTTAAAAGTAGACACATGTAACACAAATAAAGAGTTTACTATATATGTATGTATTATGCTCGTTTATTACTATAAATAAATTAAAAATTACGTAACATTTTTATAGCAACACTTTATTATTAGATTGTGACTTAAAATTTATTATTTGAACCTTTAGAAAATATTATCTAAATCTTGAAAAATAATGCATTAGATCTAATACAACATCATCATCTAAGATAATATTTGTAAAATTATTGTAATAGATCCAATTTAATATTTTTAGTATCTAAAATAATACTTTTAAGGTATTTTATTAATCTTATTTTGTACTTAATCCGTCTCAATTCTATTTGCATTCCTTCTTTTTTTTATACTATTTTCTATTAAAATTTGACAGCATATTTGAATAGATATATGAACAACGATATTATTATATATGATATTGTTGAATTCGACGTAACAAATAGTTTATAAATATCTTTTTTTATTTACCAACATTATACGTGGTAAACATGTTAATAGTCAAACATATTTTTTTAACAGCATAATAGTACTTGTTGTTCGAATAGTAATGATAATATTAAATTAAAAATTAGGTAATGTAGCGAACAGATGTATAATTGAAATAGATTCTTAAGTTTTACTGTAGCATTATTTAGTTGACCAAATTTTTTTTGCTGATCCATATATAGTTGTAACTTGTACTCTTGGGAGATTGGCACAATCAGATACCACATGTGGATCGTTGACGTTCCGCAAATTTAAAACCTAGCATGATACAGAAATTGTGTCCTACCGTATATTTTCCGGCTAAAATAGATGCTCTGACTCAACTCAAACTTCATACTTTTTATTTTGGGCTATCTGAGCTCAAATTTCACCTTCTAAAACTTGTCAAAATAAGCCCATATAACTCGGCACGAAATCTCAAAAATGCCCTTACATTTGCTTTGAATTGCGTTTGGGCTTGGCCCTTTAATTGGCTCTAATGTGAACTATCAGCCTTATTAATTGACGCGTGAGGGGATTAAATTTAATCCCAACGCTCCATATCCGTTTTTGAATGGCCCAACCCCACCTATTTTCCACCTTTTCATTTTTAATGCTCCTTCTCCCTCAATTATCACGCTCCATTCTTATCCTCTCTCTCAGCATCCAAAGCTCCCTCACTTTAAACTCTCCAACTCTCTAGAACGCTCCATTGCTACCCTCTCTCTGTCTCAGATATGAGATACTCTATTCCTATCCAACTCTCTGTAACGCTCTATTCTTATCCGACGCTTCCCTTACCTCTGAAAAACCCTCGTACAGTCACAACTGTTGAAACCCTGAAACGGTCACAGCTTTTGAAACCCTCATACGGTCACAGCTCTTGAAACCCTCATCGGCCTTTACCTCGAAAAAGTCACAGCCGTGGGTTTGAATCCAACTTTTGCGATAGGCACCGTAAGTTGTTGTGTTCGAATATGATGTTTTAGGGTTTACTTTCGGATTTTTCACATTTTATTTGGGTAATTTCTTCTCTAGTGGGTTGGATTACTTGGTTTTTTGAACGAAAAATTGTTAGGGTTTCGTACATGTGGATGCATGTGGGTTGTTTGAATCCTTTTTTTCTGTCGACATCGTCGGTTTCTATGTTCAACTGTGATGTTTTAGGGTTTATCTATGGATATTTTTTCCTTGTCTGGGTAGTTTGTTCTGTTATCGGTTGGATTGCTTTGTTTTCCCCCTCCAAAAGTTTTTAGAGTTTTGTAGATGTGGACGCATGTGGGTTGTTTATTGTGCAAACTTGCTGTTTGTTAGACTGTAATCTGTAAATCTGCTGTTTTTCAACATTTTTTTTGTGAAAAAAAAGAATTTTTCTGGGAATTTTTTTAAAAATGTTTTTTTCCAGCTGTCTCTATGCTTTTATGAAGTTCTAAAATTATTGAATCTGTTTTTCCTACCAAGCTGCAGTTTGTTCATCTAGCTATGGAAATAAAGAAAAAATTATTTGTAATTCTTCCTGTAGACTTGCAGATCTACATGTTTTATTCTAGTTACTACTGGTTAGTATGTTCATATATTTGTCTGCTTGGTTGCTGTTTGATTGTGTATCATATTGTCACAACACATGAACAAGGGAAAAGGTGACAGGGTTAAGGCCGGGCAATCATCCCCCTGCCCATGGCTCACCCATGCAAGTTCCTGTGACATCCCGGTTTCATGAACCTGTTTCGTATGGCGGAGCATCTAGCTCCTTAGTGCTGAAACATCCTGAAGTTGAGAGTGACTCACAGCTTTGTGACGACTCCTTCACCTGTTTAGATATACCCGTGGCTACCCACTTCTCTCCCATTAACTTTGATTCTTGGCCCTCGTTATTTGAAACTGAGGGTTCTGAAACAAAGGTTACTCAAGGTAAGGGTCCTGAAATTGTGGGTTTTGAAACTGAGGGTTTTGAAACTGATCGTTTTGAAACTGAGTTTTCTGAGGTCTCTTCGAACGTGGAGAAAACTTTGATTATCGCAGTATTAAATTTGGTGAGCCCGGATTTTATAAATATGGTGCTTGTTATTTCCCTAAAAACTGGCCCAAAGGGAGAGGAGTGAAAGATCCTATACTAAGGGCAATTGTGCTACCTCAGTCGTTCGTAAGGAAATGTGTGAAATGTATGAGAAGGCTATTGCAGATGGCTATGGTCCAGCTGAGACTAGAAGTCCGTAAAAGAAATCGCCTCTAAGTTGAGGTTGTATCTATCTATTAGAATTTTTTCCAGACAATTTCTTGTTGTTCTTATTAATAGTTGTCTAACTCTTTGAATTTTTTTTCCAGGAACTAATTGATCTGGATGTTTAAGTATTGGACTTTTGGTGCACGACTGTCCTCAGGGCAGGGTTAACTTTGAAACTGCGATTATTTTGTGATTGAAACTATTTTTAAAACCAATGTTTGTAAGAATTTAACTTTTGGTTCTGTTACCAACTTCTACCTGGTTGTGTTTATTCGTGTGCTACAATTTCATTTGCCTGGGTTCATTCGTTTGTTTATATGACCTACTACGTGTTGGCTGTGCTTCTAACTCTATTTGCGAGCTACTTCGTGTTGGCTGAACTTGTTATTATTCTGTTTTATACTGCTATATTTTGGGACACTTCGTGTTGGCTATGTTTGTAGCTCTACTTGCGAGCCACTTCGTGTTGGCTAAATTCGTAACTCTGTGTTTTATACTTTTATATTATAGGACACTTCGTTCGGCTGTGTTGCTTGTCTTCTATTTCTACTATTACAAATCGAAGTTTAAATCTTATTTGTGTCAGCTGTAATTTGAATTGAATGCCGAGAAACTGATTTTTTTATGTCCTTCTTAATATGCATGATGTTAATAAACATGAGAGTGATTGAGATGGAGCGTTGGATTACTAAATGTCTGAATGAGTATGTGAACAACTAACGCAGCCATGCCAGTAGGTCAACCGACTTACCTAGAACTTGGCAGGGCATTAGGTTTATGTCACATTAGGGTCATAGTTTATTTGGTTGGTTAGAAATCGATGATGAAGTTGTGACAGATGACTAAAGTAAATACAACCATGCTTTTCGGTTTGAAAAACTGATTTGATCTTGGTGGGGCATTAACATGATTTCATAACAGCCTGGGATTATTAGAGTTAATGTCACCGATTCTCAGCAGCTTAAAACCAATAATGATGATGTTTCATCCTTATATCCGATTTACACAACCAAGTTTAGTTGAATTTGAACTTTTGGACGGCGTTTTTCATGTGGATTGTTTATATGTGTGGGACTGCATTAATTCGTGTCAAGCCAACATTGTCTATCTGATTCTTATTTGATGTTTTCCTATCACTTGGTGTTTATGGAAAAATTTAAAGTCGGAAAACCATGAATGGATGTTTTTAAGAAAATGAATTGATACTTTACATTTCGAATTCCGCATTTTACATCCAAAATGAAACAGGGGTAGTTACATCCCTATTTTAAAATGTTGCACTATGAACATATTTTCAAAACCAAAATGCATGTTTAAAATAGTAGCACAACCCTACACAATATTAGATAAATTTCTACCATCAGCCAATCTCCATACTTAGTAGCACATCACCAATTTTCCTTGTTCTTCCCACAATAACCATTTCTTCTAAACAGCCCCTCACAATTTCAGAGTCCACAACTAGGTTATGTGGTAAATTTCCCAACCTCATCAATTTTTGTTTTCCCATATGTGGCAATTTGAAGTTATTATTTCCTCTATTCTTAAAGATTTCAATCATGACATTTTGTAGAGAAATGAAAATAAGATCAAGTTTTTTCGGGTCATATATGTTAAATGCATGGAAAAAAGCTAGAAAAAGTCCGTCTAAATTTCTTCTAGGGGTTTCATATTGTAAACTTTGAATGGATGCAAAGAAAACCCAGCTCTAGGGTGTTTAAGTCTAGTGACTTTGCTGGCCGGCACACTAGGGTAATTGTAAAATCATCTGACTTGGTTGCTGCTTTGAACTCGAGATCATTCTCTAATAAATGGGAGGGGGCATTGTCTTGCTGTATTGAGATGTGTTTGCTAGCCCAAACTGGTCACCTAACATTAATGACAGGGATAACATCCTGAGTCAGTTTCTGTCTAATGCAATCCCTATTTATTTTCTTAATGGGTGTTAACACAAGTGTTCCCCTAGGCCTATTAATACTATTTTTCTTGCCTGCAATGCGTTCAGCGTAGGGAAAGACACCAATTTTTCCATCAAAGACACAGTTCACTTCAATATAAAAAATAGGCCTACACACAGCACACAGGAACATTAACTTGGGTATATAATGCTTGTTACGTTGGGTCCTATATGGTTCTACTTCATCAGGGGCTAGCAAGTACCTTGTAGTAGATTCGGTAAGGTAGAACCATTTCTCATCAATATGAATGATGTTGTGCATATCCTTGAACTGCATGTTGCACTCAATCTTTGTTAAGAACCACTCCATCCTTTTTAGTTTTGCAATTGCTGATAAGAATGGATGAACTGTGTTTGTGTGGCTCCTTATCTTTTTTGTTTGTTATAGCTTGATGGACTGTGCTTTTGCCAATATGAAAGTTAGTAGTAACACTTCTGTATGTTCGCCTTTTGGTCAGTGGTATGACCATCAATGCCACTGTGTCGATGGTTTCTCTGGTTGGACATAACATGTCATGTCTCTTTGATCTTGCTGTCACAGCTTCCCCAGTAGCTATCTGCTACCTCACCCTTGCCGATATGAAACTGATTGTCCGGGTGGTAACCCCTCCCCCCCCCATCGAGATGCTACCACGAGCCTGGTGTTGTGTTGAAGAACACCTCCTTTGTGATGCTGAAGTAGAAACTGAGCTATTTGTTACCTCTTATCATCGGTTAAATTGCGACCTACCATCACAACCCCTACTGCATTCAAGGCTGGTGGAGAATGATCAGTTCTTCAGTAAACTGGCTAGAAAAGAACTCTCCAAGAGCCTTAAATGATTTTACGAAGGAGGAATAAATGTTGTTCTGTTTTTATAAAGGTAGGGACAAATATTCCAATGTGTACATTTTTCACCTTTTTGGAGCTTTTTCCAATTTTTTGGAGCCTTTTTTTAAAAGTTGGCTCCATAATTTGATTTTGAAGCCAAAATTAGGGATTATGGAGGGAACAGTTAGTGTGTAAAACTAATGTGCAAATTTAATTTTTAATTCAAATCCGTTACTGTTCATATAGGAAAAAACCAACCAAATCAGTCACTTCAACAGTGACACATGTCAGTTTTTACCAGCTTTTTAGTCCTTTAGCACTGTAGATAAATTTTCCCTTTGTTTCTCTCTCTGAAAATTGAACTGGGACAGAGGAAGTATATATATATATAAATATTACAATGATATATTTATGGTTTTAAATATATCTTCAGAAGTTACATACTCTCTCTGCCCCACTTCACATTGCTTAATTTCCCTTTTAGTCTATGTCACTTCAAATTGCTTAATTCATTTCTTTCCTGTTGCTGGAGATAAATTATTTGCATTTATTCAATAGCCACTATCACTTTATTGTTGGTATAATCTATTTGACTAGGCATTCTTTAAGCACTTCTCTATTCTATTCACTTTCTCCTTTGTCTCGATTGTGTCTCTTGACATATTTTGCTCTTCCTCTTTGTTGCTACCTCGTCCGTAAGTGGAAATATACCTATCTTTCCATCGAAAATTACATCTCCATTAGGTGCATTTATATGCCAAGCTACAACACACACAAACATTACTTTGGGAATATAGCCTTTGTGTTGACATGTTCTGTATGGATTGTCTTCATCTGGTAACAAAATGTAATTTGCAGATTGTTCCGATAAATGTAACTATTTTTCATCAAGGTGTACCACATTGTGCATACTTTTGAATTTAAACATACTTGAGTGTCTTTTACACCTGAGCTTTGAGCATGCGAATTCCACCTTTCAACTTTATTTTCATCCTTCATGAAGGGTTTTATTGCGCTGTTGTATCCTTAGTTTCCCCTTCAGTATGAGCCTATAAATTGTGCTTTTACTTACATTGCATTGTGTCGTTGCCCTACGACAAGTCTTACTCACTGATAAAGGTATTGATTTGAGTTGCTCCTCATCTAACACCTTGAAAGCTCTAACATTTTCAGATTGTTTACTTCTCATGTTCACATACACCCCAACTGCAACCCGCTCTCTTACACTTTTCCATATCCAGTGACTGTCCTTAAAGTGATGTTCCATCGCTGTGAAGTTTCAGCTGCCTTGCCATAGCCGATCCGGTTATGTCATGAGCAGGAATTGAGCAACAACATTTCTCTCTTCATTTATGAGGTACTTCTCCCACATTTTTTCAGCAAGATTTACAGGTAAAGCCAGCCCCCAACTTATGCTCAATGATGTACTTGAGAGCAATGGGGAAAAAGAAAAGAAGATGATGAAATATGAGAATTTTGAAGTTTATGTAGTGTTTATATAATCATGTTACATTTTGCAGGCCAGTTGTAGAGTAGTAGTAGGTGATTAGGTAGAAAATTGGGAGGAATAAGAATTTCCCTCCAGTTTTCCTTTTTTTTTGGAATTGTACACGCATTTTGGAGGGAGTGATTTTCCTCAATTTTATTCTGCCAAGGTTTAAGTTTACATTTACTATGCATTTTTGCTGATGTCAGCAGCCCAAAATTTATACCCATGCCACTTTTCAGAATTTCCACCTAAGCTTACCTTAAAATTATGCCGAAACCAATTCAGCAAAATCAGTTAGGACGAAGGGATTATATTTTAATAAGTTATGATTAATATATATATATAGTGATATATTAAAATCAGTAACATATTATAATATTAGTAGTTATTTCTAGACAACTTAGGTTTAGGTTACTATTTCTAGCAAAAATACATTATCATTGTACAAAAAAAATTCGAACATTTTTTTATTTAAGATTATGTGTTTCTTTGAATTTCTTCAGTGATATATATGGTACAATGAGATATTTATGTTTTTAAATATATCTTTAGAAATTATATTTTAACAAGTTATAATTAATTATATGTAGTAAAGAATTAAAATTAGTAATATTATAATATCAATATGTTATTTTAGGGGTTTAGCTTAGTTGAAATGACTTTAATATTCCCGGTTGACACCACCACCACAGAAAGCAAACAATTTTTATTAGGAAAAAATGTATTTCTAACCCTAACTTTTGGATAAAAGTTCCAATATAACCCTGCAATCTGAGAAAGTGTCAATTTAACCCTAACTTATTACCTATTGTGCCAATATAACGCTAACTTTTGGCCAAATTGTGTCGATATACCCAACCTTTCCAGTTTTGGCATTGACCCAAGAAATTGTGGCACTGACCAGAAACTAAAATGACAAAAATACCCCCGATG
The DNA here is from genome assembly GCA_032360425.1 of Rubia occidens. Taxonomy (NCBI): domain Eukaryota; kingdom Viridiplantae; phylum Streptophyta; class Magnoliopsida; order Gentianales; family Rubiaceae; genus Rubia; species Rubia occidens. The sequence continues at coordinate 1,076 of JAUOBV010464022.1, read as the reverse complement.
ACAAAGCTGAAAACTGTATGCAAAAAATGCCCCTGACGACCTTAGGTTAGATCAACATTTTTAATAAAGAGATAAGGTCAGATCTGCAATTTCAACACAAAATTGAGGTTAGATCAGCACTTTTTCTAAAACTTAAGGTTGGGTTAAAAATTAATTTATAATCTATTATCAACTTAACAAGTTTCTAAGCGTATTGTAATCCACAAAAAAGTGCATGAACCATGTTAATTTCAAACCCAAAAATAAAAATATTACTTCTAAAACTCACCTAACTCTAAAATCCTATCAAACCCAAGTCCTAGATTTCCCCCCAAAATTTTACACAATGATTAAAAGAGAATAACTTAAGGGGATCAAGGGACATGAATGAGAAAATATTGCATTCAAATTATATCGCCGTTACCATTTTGGAGGATCTCATGTAATATGGACTGGGCTGGGTCTTCACTGAAGTGGTTACCATTTAGGAGGATTTCCAATTTTACGAGTTGAGCCGGCTGTGTCTTCTCTACAGCAGCCGAAAATTCTCATCTCCGATACGGCAAGACGGCGACTGCAACGGGAAACTTTGGTGGAAGCAACTGATGGGTGGGAGGGATGATTGTTTAGATTGCATGCGTTTAATGGTGGAAGACAATGGGAATTGGGGGTGGAGATGGAAGGTGAAGTAAGGAAAAAATGAAAAATATTTACCTTTATAAGCATTAGGACAATTTAGTCTTCTAATGTTTTTTTGTTTTTTAAATTTTTTATCAAGGGAAAAATTGTTATTTCACCAGATTCCGGCCAAACAACCATCGACTAAACATTCAAAAAATTCCAGGGGTTAGAACAACACTTTCTCAGATTGCAGGGTTATATTGACCCTTTCAGCCAAAAGGTAGGGTTATTTTAGCACTTTTCTCTTTATATTATGTGGTGCTTGGGATATAGAATTAAAATCAGTAACATATTATAATATTAGTATGTAATTTTTAAACAACTTGGGTTTAAGTTACTATTTCTATAAAGAGTACTCTATCATTGTACAAAAAAACCCAAACATTTTGTTATTTAAGATTATGTGTTTTTTTGGT